>JAJOOF010014123.1:0-31079 GCA_029582545.1 Solanum lignicaule | reverse complement strand
AAGAACTTTTGGGTCAAATTCAAATATAATCATTTCATTAAGTTCTCGACTCCAAACTCACATGTGAGGCTCTAGTTTCACTCTATCATTTTCCGGGTCGTTACACCTTCCTTCCAACCTCGAAAAGTGGTCGGCCACTTGATTTTCATAGCCTTTTCGATCTTTAACCTCAAAATTGAACTCTTGTAATAGTAGCACCCACCTTATCAATCTAGGTTTTGCATCTTTCTTCGCCATTAAGTAGCGGAGTGTAGCATTATAAGTGTGTACTATTACCTTGGTGCCTAGCAGGTATGCCCGAAACATTTCAAATGCATAAACCACTGCGAGCAACTCTTGTTCAGTGACTGTATAATTTCGCTAGGAACTATTCAGAGTTTTGCTTGCATAATAAATTAGGTGAAATAGTTTGTTGCGCTATTGCCCCAACACTACTCCCAACGCCATACCACTGGCTTCACACATTACTTCGAAAGATTCTGACCAATCAGGACTGACGATAAATAGGGTGATACTAATTTTTCTTTCAAACACTTAAATGCGGCCATACAAGCATCATCAAAATAGAAATTCACTTCCTTCTCTAGGAGTTTGCACAGTCGGTGTGCAATCTTTGAGATCTCTTTAATGAACCTTCTGTAGAAACCTGCATAACCCAAGAAGCTACGAACACCCTTCACTGAAATTGGCGGGGGAAATCTCTCAATGACCTCAATTTTTTCTTTGTCAACCTCCTGCCCCTTTTGCGACAGCTTATGCCCAAGAACGATACCTTCCTTCATCATAAAGTGACATTTTTCTCAATTGAGAACCAGATTCGTATCCACGCACTTTGGAGTACCTGTCCTAAGTGTGTTAAACATTCCTCAAACGTCTCCCCTATGACTGAGAATTCATCCATGAATACCTCCATAGTGTCTTCGACCATATCTGCAAAAATAGACAACATACAACGCTGGAATGTTATTGGGGCCTTACACAACCTGAATGGCATCCTTTAGAATTCAGATGTTCCATAAGGGCAGGTAAATGTGGTTTTCTCTTGGTCCTCCGGTAAAATAGAGATTTGATTGTAATCGGAATATCCATCTAAAAAGCAATACCACCCCCGTTCTGATAACCGGTCAATCATCTCATCCATAAAGGGCATTGAGAAGTGGTCCTTTTCGGTGCATAATTTAAGCTTCCAATAATCCATGCATACTCTCCATCCAGTCACTAGACTTGTCGGCACAAGTTCTCCTTTTGCATTTGGGACTATGGTTATACCTCATTTTTTCAATACGCATTACACCGGACTTACTCACTTACTATCTGCAATAGGGTAGATCACTCTCGCATCTAGTCACTTGATGATCTCATTTTTCACCACCTATTGCATTGGAGGGTTCAATCTTCGCTGATGCTCCACACTAGGTTTACATTCACTGTCAAGCCGAATCTTGTGAGTACATATGCCAGGAGGAATTCCTACTATATTGGCTATTGTCCATCCAATAGCTTTTATTTTCTTTTGCAATACTTCAATGAGCAATTTTACCTGCCCTTCAAGCAAATTAGATGTGATAACCACTGGTAAAGTACTATTGGCTCCTAAGAAGGCATACTTTAGATGAGAGGGTAGGGCTTTTAACTCCAGACTCGGTGGTTCTTCTGTTGATGGCTTTGCAAGAGGACTTTTCATGTTTTTCAGGTCAATATCCAACTTGATTGGATTCCTTGAATATACTTCTAACCCAGATACGGCAGCTACCAGTTCCTCATATCCTTGAACTTCGGATTCATCATAGTTGGCAAGTACAGATTCAAGGGGTTCATTCTTGTGCATTAAATGGCTCGCACTTGCCACTGCCTCATCTATAACATCCTTTGTGGACACCACATGGATATTACTTGGTTGGTTCATGGATTTACAGATATTGAAGGTCACCTCATTTTCATTCATACAGAAAATCAATTTCCAGCTTTCGACATCCACCAATGCTCTCCCGGTATCTAAGAATGGCCTTCCTAAAATAATGGGGATTTCAAGATCGATCTCGCAATCCAGAATCACAAAATCGACCAGAAAGATGAACCGATCTACTTTTACCAATATGTCATACAGTATCCCTATGGGGTGCTTGATTGATCGATCAGCCATAAGGAATCTCATTGTGGTTGCCTTTGGTTCACCCAACCAAGTTGCTTAGATATTCCATAGGGCATCAAGTTAATGCTTTCTCCTAAATCGCACAAAGCTTTAGCGAATTGGAGCATGCCAATTGTGCATAGCATTGTGAATGCCCCAGGATATTCTCTCTTAGTGATTGACTTATTTGTCATAATTGCACTGCAACTATGGGTCACCTCGATCGTTTCATACTTCAAGCTCCTTTTCTTTGTAACCAGCATTTTCATGAATTTGGCGTATCCCGGCATTTCTAACAATGCTTCCACTAGAGGAAGGTTAATTGATAAGTTCTTGAATACTGACAAAAAAACTCATGTTCATTCTTCTTTTTCAAACGTTAAGGAAATGGTATTTTGGGTAAAGGGTGCATGACTTTTGGAACTTGATTGTGTTGCTCTATATCCTCTTGTGGTTCTTTGGCAAGGTTTTGTGGACTAGGCAATTCTCGTTCCTTTATACCCTAGCTCTCGTCCTGCGTTCGAGGGTCATCATCATCCATCACATTCCCTTTTTCCATCTTGCCACTACGGGTAACCACAGACACCCCTCTTTCATTATCTTCCATTAGTGTCCTGGATGTCAATTGAGTTGATAATAGATTCAATTGACGTTCTAGTGTTTTAATGGCATTAACATGAGAATTCACCTTACTGTTCAGTGATGAAAGTCTTCTCTCATTCCTTTTAGCAAATCGTCAGAGCCCTCAACTTTATCAAGTATGTGTGACAACAGATCATTTACCCGAGGACTACTTCTGCTCCTTTTTTACGTCTGTATTTCACTCAATAAAGTACGGTTTTCTTCATGGTCATCTTGCTCAGCCCAATTGTGGCAATATCTCCTTGGTTCTTCACTCTTATAATGGTTCCAACCTTGATTCCTGCCCCGCTGTTGATAGCGTGGGTGGAAATCCTCCTCATATCTTATGTAGTTCCAAACTTGAATCCCCCAGTCTTAAGTAACCAGAAGGAGAATCCTCCTCGACTTAAAACACTCCATACATCCCCTTCATGTGCTCATGTATCACGTCCATTTGAGACAACATCTTTTTGATGTTTTCGTCCGTCTCTTTTTTTTTATCGAGTTGTTCCACTGTTAATCTGAAGCATAGTGGGGAAACGTGGTCATCTTTTGTGTACCATGCTTGTTTTACTCTAGTCATGCCGTCTAGGAGAAATGAGGCTACTTCAAAGGATTGTAACATTATTTTTCCTTGTACCAACTGATCAGCTACCCCTTTATTCACCGAATCCAGACTATGGTAAAAATATTAGAGCAGTAACTCACTCGACAGTCCATGCATTGGACATCCTCGCAAAAATGTCTTAAATCATGTCCACGATTCGTCAATCAGTTCACCCTTTTTTTCATTAAAATTTTGAATGTTGTCTCTCAGTTTCATCACCTTTGATGGAGGGAATAATCTTTCATGAAAAGCCGTAACAAACTCCTTCCATGACTTGATGGAGTTCTTTGGAAGCTCGGCCAACCACTTAGTGGCTTCCTCAGTTAATGATAATGGAAATAAGCGCAGCCTTATGCATTCTTGTGATAGATTCTTGAATGACAAAGGAGTGCACACTTCTCCAAAGTTTCATATATGCTCATACGAATCTTCGTACTCTCACCCTCCATATAAACCTCTTGAATGTATGAGATGGAGCATTGTGCTAGTAACTTCAAATATTGCACTTCCGTCTGCTTGTGGAGTGCAAATTGCACCCATCTCATCCACTTGGGCGGGGTTGTATACACTATTAAGGTCATCAATATAGTCTCTTTGAAAAGCATAACCCGCTGGAAAGCCTGCTTGGTAGCTATTTTCGTTGTTCACACTCATATGGCTGTTGAAACACACAAATACTCAAAACAAAACTAAAAATTAGGTAAGTAGGCTACAACTAATAAGAACAAAATTTTAGTAATCTAAGAATTCTCAAATAACACCACTCCCCGGCAGCGGCTGCATTTGGATTCTTATCGTGACCAACGACACTAACCTACGGTACGAGTGTCTATGATCGTCGATAATATAGTAACCCAACCAAGGGTTGGGGTCGTGTGCCAAGGGAGTGGTTTTGAGAATTAATAGAAAAATAAAATTAGTTCTAACTAGTCATAGCTGAAGACATTAACGACTAAAAACATTGTAAATTAAAGGGGGTAACACAAAAGTGTCAAATATCACACAAATATAGAAAAAACAATAAAAATAACAAGTAAATATATGAATGAGAGGGGATTCTTAGGTTGTGACCATAATATATATTGGCATAAATCGTTGGGTACATGCTTTAGAAAGGAAATTTGCAAGATAATAGTGACTAGGCTAAACTTTAGATGGAAATAAGTTCCCTCTAGGGTAGCTTACCCCATTTCAAATGGGTTCCTCTCGGAAACCCATTTTCCGCATGAAGGCCAGCCTACGCCTTACCCCAGTCACTCTCTCGAGCTGAGTGTTAGGATATGGGACTAAGGCTCACCTTCTCAGGTTGAACCTTATGTCGACCCACTCCTTAGGCCATCAGTCTAGCGATCTTGGTTTGGTGACCTCTCTCTCTCGAAAGGCGAAAATACATGGGTGGTTTTGTATTTGCAGCTACAAACCCATTAAATTAAACCACAACCGCTAGGTGAAATCACCATTAAAATACATCTAACCTATCAGCAAACAAAACCCAACAATAATCTCAACACATATTTGCTAAATCACACCCCAAGAATTGGGGTTTTTATCCACACATCAACAGATAGAAATTTATACCTAAATGAGCTTGCATTCAAATGGGTATGAAGATTTAAGTCTTGTTACAGGCCAAGAGTGAAGAATCTGAAACACCCAAGTCCAACTCCTTGGAGATGAAACCCTCTTCTTCTTCAAGTTTCAAAACCCTCTCAAACTCAGAGAAAAAGTACCAAAATTATAATAAATGTTTAACACTGAAAAATATTATGATACTAAAATATGATACTAAGCTATAACTGTAAACAAGTATTTATAATATTCAAAAATTTGTGTTGCAGCGGGTCATTCGATGACATTAGTCGGAATCGCCGATCAACTCGGTGATTCACCCTTCTTCTGGTTCATTGCCTTTTGTGCTTTGCCTTCAGCATGTTTGTGTCTTGGATCATTGGGCGGTATATCCCTGCTTTGCGGAACTGTTCGGCGACACGCCGACTACTACTTTCATCTGCTTTTTAATCCTCTTTTTTCAGGGCTTCGCGTACTGGAACAAAGGGCGGAGTATGTCCCTTCGGCGATTCGCCAAGTGTGCTTGGTGAAGCTCAGGCTTCAGTTTCTTCATTTTTTTCAGCCTTTTTGTTCATTTTTGCGCGTAAGTGTCTATGCTTTCACTCAAATTTCAAATACCTGAAACTTAAGAGTTTTCATCAGATATTGAGATAAAATTAACATTTGAGGACACAATTTCTATTAAAATAAATCCTTATATGAGTCCAATTTGTGGACTCCTCAAGTATCATAGTAATGGGGATTATATCATTAAATGGGACTCAATTGTGTTAGACAAGGACCTCCAATATGAGGAGAAACCGATTGCAATACTTGATCGTGATGTGCGTAAGTTGAGGACCAAAGAGATTAAGTCCATGAAGGTTCAATGGAAGCATCGTCCAGTTAAGGAAGCTACTTGGAAAACGGAGAGGGACATGCGAGACAAGTATCCCTAATTGGAAAATCGAGAGGAACATGCCTCTTTTTCCTAAGTTTGTCTTTAGGGGAAGAGTCATGGGTAAATTGGTATCTATTGTAACCACCGGGTTCCGTCGTTATAGGGAAGCCAACGGGGGAAAATTTGGGGCCTAAAAACTTTTTCGTAGTATTTGGATTTTCCCAACCTAGTCTAGATTTGGATGAAATCGAAGTCTTTAAGGTGTAGGGAAATCTAGTAACAATCAGGTGATTTATTTATAATTTTGGTTACATGAGTGGTTAGGTAACTTGTTAAGGAATCCGTACAACTTTACAAAATTGAATTCGAGAGAGTAGAACTCCCGAAATCGATCTTAGCGTGAAGGGTATTTTCTGAGTGACGTGGGTTAAAGGTATGTTGCGAAATGGGGATTTGTGAATTCTTTAAATAGCTCACTGTTTCATGCAAGCCACTCTAGTGGGGCTGCTGCGCAGGGTGAGGGCCACTGTGGAGGGTTCGACGTGACTTAAAGTCGTAAATAAACCCCTAAACGACCTCATTTTACACTTTCCAATTTTAAGAGCTAAAGAACGAACACCGGGCGACTTCTAACAGTTTTCCACCATTCTTGAGGCTAAAGGTAAGTTTTTCACTTCCTGAATCCATTTTTTGATCCGTAGAACGTAATAGAATGGATAATTATCGATGGAGGAGGGTTTTGATCTAGATTATATGGTGAAAAAATCCCTATTTTGGTTAATTAGGATCATGTGTTTGATCTAGGGTTCATAAAATTGTTGGTAATCCAGGTAATTAGTGATTGTCTATTGATTCCTATGTTATTATGATTGTTTGTAGACCAAGAACAAGTGGAACGAATTCAGAAAGGGAAGGATCAAACTTCTTAGGGTTTCAGGCTTGTTTCGAGGTAGGTGATGGTTGTGATTCTATGATTGTGTGATGTATGTATGTTCTTGCTTCATTATGATACATATATTTATATGATTATTTCATTATTGATCACACTTGTTGTAAATGAGATAGATGAATGATGGTTACCATAAAATCATGACTTAAATGTATGATCTTGAAGATATACTTGTGATTGTCATTGTAGTGTGTTGAATGTATCGGTTGCGACGTTCTAGCATATCTAACTTCGATCGGTTGCCACGTTCTGACATAATTATGGGATCGATTGCCACATTCCGGCATAATCATTGGATCGGGTACCACGTTTTGGTATGCTAACTGTTTAGGTTTGGGTTCCATGAGAGGACCAATGACTTGTCATAATTGTGTATTTTGAGAAATGTGAAGTTGTTCGTTGTTTGTAAACATTGATAATATTGTGTATGTTCGATATATGCATGTGATTATATTGTTGTTTGACTTATGTATGTTACACTTAGTGGGATAGCCGCGTGGTCCTACCAGTACACTGTGTTGTGTACTGATACTGCACTTGCTCTTATTTTTGTTGAGTACAGGGCATCTTCCGGCGGCTATTTACAGACCTCGTCTAAAAGATTAGTGATCACTTCGAATTCAAGGGTGAGCCAGTTCTGCCAGGCTGCCATGAGTTCTTCTTTCGTCTATGTCCACATTTTGGACTTAGACAGTTCTATTAGTTATTAGTGCATTAGTTAGGGGTTGTATCCCTTCTTGTTTAGACTTGGTTCATTGTTAGATGTTCTGGTACATTGACTTTCAGGTTCTAGGCTATTTCTTCTGCATTGTTTTGTTTATTGTTAGAATTTTGTTGGATTTATGGGAACTCCTTATTTCTTTCGTTAGTATTTAATTTGCTCTTGTATCAGTAAATTCTTAGTTTTTGGTTTAGTTGCTTGGTTTGGGTTGTAGTAGTGGTTCTCCAACCTGAGGGTTAGTGTGGGTGCTAATCATGATGTACCTAAACTAGTCTAGTAGAGTCTTTCGGAACGGTACAGAGATGTCTGTGCTTTTCTTCGAGAGGCTATAGGACTTTAGGAAATCTCTTTATTATTCTCTTGTCTCCTTTCGTGCTTTAACTTGATTCCAATTGGTATATGCCGATTCGAATCGGTATCTAACCTCCTTCACTCTTCTGTCTGCAAATGGTTAATACTAGATTCAACGGTATCAGACCCGTAGCTCATGTCAATGCTCCAACTGAGGAATCTGTAGAGAGATGTCATGGTCGAGGCAGGGGTAGAGGATGAGCTAGGGGTAGAGGCCATGGGAGAGTAGCGCCTAAAGGGAATGGAGCTCGTGTTAAAAACACTCCTATGAATGAGAACCCTCATGCGCATCATGAAGAGGTTGAAGAGTAGAATTTTGATATTCAAAATGTTGAGGATGTGGTACATGAGGAAGAAATGTAGGCTGAAACTACCGATGTCCCCCCTATAGACCCAGTGTTCGCCCTACAGATCATGTCATTCTTGAATGGGTTGGTTGGTCCTGGAGTGCTTCCTTCTGCTCAAGCTACTCAAGCTCCTAATAATCCTCCTGTTGCTAGCACTGTGCCCAAGACAGGTAGAACGGGAGGTAACGATGCTTTATTTCATCCTTTGTTGGGTTTTGTTATGACTAGTAATGAGCAAGAAATGTTGACTAAGTTTTTTGAAACTAAAGCCTCCTGTGTTTCTTGGTTTTGAGAATGAGGATGCTTATGAGTTCATTTTAGATTGCTATGAGAGGCTTCATAAGTTGGGAATTGTCCATCAGCATGGGGTTGAGTTTGTGTCCTTTCAACTTCAAGGTGAGGCTAAGCAGTGGTGGAGAGCTTATATGGAATGCAGATCTTCTACTTTACCTCCATTTTCTTAGACCCAATTCCATGCTCTGTTTCTAGAAAAGTATGTGCCAGATTCACCAAGGTCTGTTGATTTTGAGTCCGCCAGAAAGACATGCACATCTTCGCGGAATCCCCAGGAGCATGAAGGGATATTAGGGTCTAAGGTAATGGTCTTCCTGGCAGAAATGGGCTTCCTGCCTTTCCCTTTCCCACTAGTTGTGGGAATTTTCGTAGCTTTGCCTTTTGACGTAGCTGCATTTTCATTTATCCCAATACCTTTGGACTTCTCTTGGGTAGGTATTATTCTTTCAGCGGCTTTTGATTTAGTCATGTCTGCAAAATCTCGAAGAGAAGTTAGAAAAACATAAACAAAAGCACAGCGGAACATTTGCAGACAGACTCGCCAAACTAGTTGGCGAGTCGCCTAATTTCTTGGGCAAGCTAGATCGAGCTCGCCGAAGGAATTGGCTCTAAATCTGCAGCAAGAAGGCGATGGGGGAACCACTCGGCAAGTCGCTGATGACTTTCGGCGAACAAGGACATGCTCGCCGACAGTTATAGTGCAAAAAAGGTTCAGGGGTGTAAGTAAAAGAGCGATCAAAAAGACTCTCGGCGAGTCGCCGAGTGCTTTTGCCGATCTCAAGCTTGTCGCCGAAAGTTACAGAATCCAACAACACATAAAGCATGAGATTAAGGATGAGATGGGGACATTAGGCGAACTGCCCAGTGATTCGGCGAGCTCGACACAGCTCGCCAAACCACTTAACATGCATATTTTCAACCCAACTTCTCAAAATCTGCCCCGCAACCCCCGAGAACACAATTAAAGCATGCACAACACAAATTCAAATAAAGCCCAAAGCATACAAGCACTACCCACAGAGTTTTAATCTATTTCAAAGCACCAAGCTACGGAATTTTAGAAGTAAAAACACTACGGGTTAGAAATTCAAATTAATATAGACGATCAAACGAATTAATTTTAACAGAGATGCCCAACATACTTCAACAAAATAATATCATTGCACTTGAGTATGAAATCAATAACAACAGCTCAGGGTTCAGAAACCAAACTTTGATTCTTACTATATTGAGATTTAAGCGCTAGGCAGTGATGTTATCCTCTTCGAACACCAATCAACAACTAAGATACGGTGGATGAACAAGAAAAATATAGACTAATATGCTGGTATGCGTTTGAGAGGAATAAAAGTGAGGCAAAATGAATAGTTGCAAAGTAAAACCTTTATCCCATTTTAAAAACCATCCAGATCGCCCCATTCGGGGACGTTAGTTGTAATTGCCGACCCACTAGGCGACACGCCAATATTCACTTTCCTCGCCGCGTTTCATAGGAACTCCAGTTATAGTGATGGTCCAAATGGAGGACTAAATTTCAAAAGTTCGCCGAGTCTTACAGACTCTTATTTGAATTTATCTTGAGTTTAACAACTGTTTAGATTGGGGTTGTAGACCAAATTGGCGATTCGTCTACTAGGTCTTTAGCTGGCCTACCTGCCATTTTCAACACTTTCCTCACTTTACCCTGCAAAATCAACACACCCTTATTCTAGAATAACAATTTAAAGTGATAAAACCTTGGGTTGCCTCCCAAAAAATGACTTAGTTAATGTTGTGGCACGACGCAAGTCCTTACTCAAACTGCATTATTTGGGTGGAGATGATGCACTACATGACTCATGAGTGTTTCGATCAGTTCGATAGATCTCGAGTGAGAGCCAATCATCTGATTTAATACTTCAATATTCTCTTTTATCTCTTCCAGCATTCTATCTTGCTCAGTTATCAGTTGGAGAATGGTTAGCAGTGTATCCTCGACATGACTATTATCATTGTCTCTAGACTCTCTCCGTTCATGAGGGTGTATGTATCTCCCTCTTCTTTTGCACTGGACTTCTATCTCTGATATTTTAGTGGCCAAATCGTCCAGCTAAATTACCAATGCAGTTAACATGAAGTCCCTCTCGACTCCTTAGTGGGGGTAAATTCTCTCTCGAGCAACTTACCCCGAATCAACTTGGTTTCTCTCGAACACTAGTTGCAGCATTTAAGCACAGCGTCCGCCTTAGCCCATTCACTCTTTCGAGCTGAATGTGTGGGAAAAGGCCTAGGATTAACTCCCTCGAGCCAAACCCACGACGACCCAATAACCACCGGTTATTGATTTAGTAGTCTTGGTAAAACCTCTCTCTCAAGCAAGCCAAAAACACGAAGATAAAATCGTATTTGAAACTACAATTCCATCAAGTTCAAACACAACTACTAAATGAAATCACATTTAAACATCAAATAGACTATCACTAAGCAGTACCCAACAGTATATTTAACCCATATTCACATAATCACACCCCAAGAATTGGGGTTTTAGCTAGATATAGAAAAAGAGAAGAAAATGATACCAAATCAAAATAGCATGAACTAGTATGATTTATATTCACTTCAAACGAGTCTTGAATGAGGAATCTTCAACACCCACTTCCAATTTCTTGGAGTTGGAAGTCTTTAAATCTTCAAGCTCAAGAACAATATCTCCTAAAAAAACTCTAAGAACTAAAAATGAAATATTCTAAGTCTAAATATTCTCTACATAGATGGATAGATACTAAGCTACAGAATTAAATGGGTATTTATAGTTTTTGAAGATTTGTGCTGCGAAGGACCAATCGGCGCAGTTAGTCGGGATCGCCGATGCATTCGGCAATCCGCCATTTGGTCTGCTTCATCGCCTTTCAACTTTTGCCTCAGCATCTTCGCGCTCTAGATCATTGGGCGATATAGTACTGCTTCACGAAACTTTTCGACGACTCACCGACTGCTCTTTTTCATCGCCAACTTGATCTTTTCCTTCAGGGCTTAGCACACTGGAACATTAGGCGAGATTAAGGCCATTTGGCGACTCTCTTAATGCATTAGGCGATCCTCAAGCCTTCTTTTCTTCGTCTTTTCAGCCGTTTTGTTCCTTTTTGCCAAGTAGTGTCAATGCTTTGCCTCAAACTCCAAATACCTAAAACTTAAGGAGTTACATCAATTATTGAGACAAAATATGCATTTGAGGACACTAAATCTATCAAAATAAAGCCCGAATGAGTTCAAATTGTGGACTTATCAACACCCCCAACTTAAACTTTTGCTTGTCATCAAGTAAAACTCAAGTTCAGTAGTTCAAAAATGATGTCTGAAACAGTGCTACACAAGACTCAATGATGAATGCACACACAAGACTCAACTTACTCATGCAAGGATCAATTGTGTATTCAAAGACTCAAGTTGTGACACACCCTTATCAAAAAGTCTCGAGCTCACTATACTTGCTTCAAATGCAAGTTCAAGCTCAACAAAGGAAATCAAATGCCCTCACACAAAAGAATGATTCCATTTTCACACATAATGGTTTAATCATTTAAAGTGCCGAAATCAAATGCAATGCTCACACTCACAAAGAAGAACACTATGCATGTTTTCACCCATAGGTTTGCCCATATTTTCCAATTGACAATTGTTTCAGCTCCCTCAATATCAAAAAGGTCTTTTCAAGGCTTGTAATGGGTCTGAGTGCAAAGGTATGGTCATTTAGGCTCAGTGACTTTCATCCTCATGAAATGTGGTGCTCATAACACTTCCTTCCCTTTTCCTCATCAAATTCATGTGTTCTCACAAGTTATCCCATTATTCACTTTCCATGGTTTATTGGAAACCCCATTTCTTTTTGCATTTTCATATTCTATTCCACAATTTCTTTCTTTTTCTTTTTCATTCTTTTCTTCTTTTTCAACTCTCTTTTTTTTGTATGGAGGGGTTCCATATTTCTCAACACATAGATAGAAGGGAATTTTCTTGCACTTCTTGACTTGCCTTCTCTTTTCACCACACCCCTAACTTAGGCTTTTAGCCTAAATTGGTAATTCAATCAACCACAAATCAAGAGGATTATAGGTAGTGGATTAAGAAAGGTCATGTTTTCATCAAGTTTCTTCCAAAGAAGGGTAAGGCTCAAGGGGTGTTCAAAAGATATTCACACATGCTCACAAGGTAGGCCACAAAAGAGGTATATGTCAAATTATTTCACACTCTTCAAAATTTCCTAATTTCATATAAAGAGATAGCTTACTTAGTCGACTGGACCAACAGGGAAATTCTAGGAGTTATCATGCATGGCTCACAGTAAGCTCATCACACAAGGCATCGACACCAAAGTCAAATAAGACTCCACACTTTCGCTAGTGTGCAATGTTCATCACAAGAGACTCCATTCGATAATTGGCTAGTCACAACGAGATTCAAATAGTTCACACATTGCCTATGCAACTTCAATTGGCCTCGTTGTAGCCACGTATTCATTTATGTTCGATTAGGAGAACTATTCAAGTCATCAGTATATTGATCGATCAAATGTGATACTTAAATTTGCAAGAGAACAGCCACATTCAACACATACAACAGGTGGCAAAAAAAATTCTGAAGGATAAAAAATCCTTGGTAATTAAAAGCAAAAGAGGCACAAGCTCAAACCTTCCACAAAAACAATTGTCAACACAATTTATGCTAAAAGCCTAATATATAAAAAAAAAAAAATAGATATGCACAAAGGTAGGCCTCACCCCACCACAAATAAGATCATTTCTCCTCAAATTCAAATAAAATTAGCCAATAACGAAATAAAGAAAAACAGAGATGGAGGTCAAAAGGGGGTCATGTCTACACAGTCACTCCGTCTATCTGGGCATTATTGCCTGATGCCTGACCCTGAGCCTAGGCATCAGTGCCCGGAGTCAACTCAGGGGGAACAACAATGCCAGATTCACCATGATCGGTTGAGTCTGAGTTCGCTAGAAAGGCATGCACAGATTTGTAGAATCCCTGAGCCCATGAAGGGATATTAGGGTCTAGGGTAATGGTCTTCCTAGCAAAAGTGGGCTTCTTGCCTTTGCCTTTCCAACTAGTTGTGGGAAATTTCGTAGCTTTGCCTTTAGATGTAGCTGCATCTTCATTTATCACAATCCTTTTGGACTTCTCTTGGGCTGGTATAATTCTTTCCTCGGCTTTTGATTTAGCCATGTCTGCAAAATCTCGAAGAGAAGTTAGAAAAACATAAAGAAAAGCAGCAGAACATTTGCAGACAGACTTGCCAAACTAGTTGGCGATTCAATAAGAGGTAGATCGAGCTCGCCAAAGGAATTGGCTCTAAAACTGCAATAAGAAGGCGATGGGGGAACCACTCGGCGTGTCACCGATAACTTTCAGCGATCAAGGACAGGCTCGTCGACAGTTATAGTGCATAAAATGGTCAGGGGTGTAAGTAAAACAACAATCAAGAAGACTCTCGGCGAGTCGCCGAGTGCTTTTGTCGATCTCAAGCTTCTCACCGAAAGTTGCAGAATCCAACAACACATAAAGCATGAGATTAAGGACTATATGGGGACATTAGGCGAACCTCCGAGTGATTCAGAGAGCTTGACGCAGCTCGCCAAACCACTCAACATGCCTATTTTCAACCCAACTTCACAAAATAAGCCCCACAACCACCGAGAACACAATTAAAGCATGCACAATACAAATTCAAATAAGCCCAAAGCATTCAAGCACTACCCACAGAGTTTTAATTAATTTCAATGCACCAAGCTATGGAATTTTAACTGTCAAAACACTACGGGTTAGAAATTCAAATTAAAATAGGCGATCAAACAAATTAATTTTAGCAGAGATGCCCAACACACTTCAACAAAATAATATCATTGCACTTGAGTATGAAATCAATAACAACAGCTTAGGGTTTGGAAACCAACCTTTGATGCTGACTAAATTAAGATTTAAGCGTTAGGCAGCAATATAATCCTCTCTGAACACCAATCAACAACTAATATACGATGGATAAACAAGAAAAATATAGACTAATATGCTGGTGTGCGTTTGAGATGAATAAAAGCGAGGCAAAATGAAGAGTTGGAAAGTTAAACCTTTAGCCCATTTTAAAAACCATCCAGATCGAGCCAATTCTTGGACGTTAGTTGTAATCGTCGATCCACTCGGCGACACGCCGAATATACACTTTTCTCGCCGCGTTTCATAGGAGCTCCAGTTATAGTGATGGTCCAAATCAACGATAATTTCAAAAGCTCATCGAGTTTTACAGACTCTCATTTGAATTTATCTTGAGTCTAACAGTGATCTAGATTCGAGTTGCCGACCTCATTGGCGATTCACCTACTGGGTCTTTAGCTCGCCTACCTCCACTTTCCTCACTTTACCCTGCAAAATCAACACACCCTTATTCTAGAATAACAATTTAAAGCGATAAAACCTTGGGTTGCCTCCCAAGAAGCGCCTTAGTTAACGTCGTGGCACGACAGAAGTCCTTACTCAAACTCCATTATTGGGATTATCCCTAGTATTACTAGCCCCAATTGCTCATTTGGGTGGAGATGAGGCACTACATGACTCATGAGTGTTTCGATCAGTTGGATATATCTCAAGTGAGAACCAATCATCTGATTTAACACTTCAATATTCTCCTTCATCTCTTCCAGCATTCTATCTTACTCAGTTATCTTTTGGAGAATGGTTAGTAGTGTATCCTCGACATGACTGTTCTCATTGTCTCTAGACTTTCTCCGCACATGAGGGGGTATATACCTCCCTTTTGTTTTGCACTGGACTTCTATCTCTTATATTTTAGTAGCCAAATCGTCCAGCTAAGTTACCAAAACAGTTAACATGAAGTCCCGCTCGACCCCGTGGTTCGTCTCAGCCAATTTGCCACCTTTTCTATTCGACATGCTCAAAGTATCTGCTTACAATGGCAACAAAGAAAAAAACAAAACTAAATATTAAGTAAGTATCACTATAATTAACAAGAACAAAATACTACTTGACTAAAAATTCTAAACTAACAGCACTCCCCGGCAGCGGCGCCATTTTGATGTTTGCGTAATCAAGACACAACTTCCAATTCAAGTGTCTAACGATCGTACAATAGTAATATAACCCAACCAAGGGTTGGGGTCGAGTCCCAAGAGAGCGGTTTCTAAGAATTAAAAGTTATGTGCGAATATGCTAAAGTTAACCATAGCTAAAAACATTATCGAGTAAAAAAATAATAAATTAAGGGGTTGACACAAATGTCAATTATCAATGGAGGGTTTTGTTTCCAACTAGTGAATAAAAACAGCAAAATGAAGATACGAAATAGGGAGATGAGATTCTTGGGATGTGATAGGAATATGGGATAAAATAAACATTGGGGTAAATGCTATTGATAGTAAATCGCTAAACATGTGTAACTAGGCTACACTTTAGTGGTGGTAAATTCTCTCTCGAGCAACTTACCCCAAATCAACTCGATTTCTCTCGAACACCGAGTAGTAGCATTTAAGAATAGCCTCCTCCTTAGCCCATTCACTCTCTCGAGCTGCATGTGTGGGAAAAGGCCCTAAATTCACCCTGTCGAGCTGAACCCATGACGACCCAATAACCACCGACTATTGATTTAGTATTCTTGGTTTTAAATCCTCTCTCTCGAGCAACCCAAAAACATGAAGATGAAATCGTATTTGAAACTACAATTCCAATAAGTTCAAACACAACTACTAAACGAAATCACATTTAAACAGCAAATAGACTATCAATGAGCAATACCCAACAGTAAATTTAACCCATATTCACATAATCACACCCCAAGAATTAAGTTTTATCTAGACATAGAAAAAGGGAAGAAAATGATACCAAATCGAAATAACATAAACTAGGTATGATTTATATTCACTTCAAACGAGTCTAGAATGAGGAATCTCCAACACCCACTTCCAATTTCTTGGAGTTGGAAGTCTTCAAATCTTCAAGCTCAAGAACCACTCGGTTTAGTTATAGTTTTTGAAGATTTGTGCTGCGAAGGACCACTCGGTTTAGTTAGTCAGGATTGCCAATGCATTTGGCGATCCGCCCTTTAGTCTGCTTCATCGCCCTTGAGCTTTTGCCCTCAGCATCTTCACATTCTGGATCATTGGGAAATATTGTACTGCTTCACAAAACTATTCGGTGATGCACCGACTGCTCCTTTTCATCGCCCACTTGATCTTTTCCTTCAGGGCTCAGTACACTGGAACATTAGGCAAGATTAAGGCCATTCGGCGACTCGCCTAATGCATTAGGTGATCCTCAGGCATTCTTTTCTTCATCTTTTCAGCTATTTTGTTCCTTTTTGCCACGTAGTGTCCATGTTTTGCCTCAAACTCCAAATACCTAAAACTCTAGGAGTTACATCAGTTATTGAGACAAAATATGCATTTGAGGACACTAAATCTATCAAATAAAGCCCGAAATGAATCCAAATATTGGACTCATCAATGAGTTGTGACTTTTTCGATAAGTTGTGACTTTTTTCAAAGGGTTGTGTTATTTTGATGAGTTGTGACTTCTTTAAAGAGTTGTGACTTTTTCAATAAGTTGTGACTTTTCCAAAGAGTTGTGACTTTTTCAATAAGTTGTGACTTTCCCAAAGTATTGTGACTTCTCAGAAAGGTCATGATTTTTCAGATAAGACACAAAAAATATTTGTTCATACTACCCTTTGTTGACTATAAATAGAAGGACTTCCTCTCATTTTTCAACCACAATATTTTCTAATCTTCTACTCTTCTTCTTCTTGCATTTTAAAACTTTTTGTGTAATTTATTGTCGTTGAATGAGTTCGAAGATTAACGGAATATGAGGTACCACTATTTTGATGAAGTAAGTCATTCTATCATAAGAGGGTATATTCCATAACCTCGAGTACTTGAGGAAAATAATTTTGATGATATAATAATAATTATTTTTTTACTATATACATTAGTATGTAATGTTCAAATATATGAAGCTAACATGAGTCTAAATTCATTTGTTTTTGTTAAGAATTTCTCTTGTGATGTAGATATATGCTTCTGGATATGTTTTCCAAAATTTAGAGAATTGTCACAATTTTTTTTTGATACTCAAAACAAAAGAATGAATTTATTTATCAATATTACTTATGTGATTTAGACTCTCAGGAAGTTTGCTTTAAACTAGTTATTACTCCCTCCGTCCCATTTTATGTGGCAACATTTGATTGGGCATGAAATTTAAAAATAAATGAAGACTTTGAAATGTTTACCAAATTTCCCTTCAAAAAATAGTCATATTAAAATTTAAAAACAAAACATACGAATTCCAAAAAAAAATTAAAAGTAGACTCTCTTTTCTCTCTCCTCATAAATGTATTGGTGAAGGGTAAAGTCTAAAAAGATAAAGCACATTTACTTTTCAGATTTATCTTCCCAAAATCACTCATTTTCTCTTTCTAAGTAGTCTAAAAAACACTCTCTCCTTCTCTTAGGAAGAAGATCGTCCCATCTCTACAAACCATGTTTTTTTTTAAAAAAAAATCCTCCTCTTGATTCCAATTATTTTTAGATTTGTGGCGCCAAAATCACATTAAATTTATGGAGCGAAATAATAATTTTGTTTGAACTTTTTTAGCAAGTGCTATTAAGAGAGATGTTTTCTATATTTTCATGTCATTTTTTCCCTCTGTTACCTTTGAATAATTTCTCTTGCAGAACTATTGTATGTTTTCTTTCATCTTGTTTTTTTGGTTTCTTGGTTATACTCCAGAAATGAGTATAGTTGTATTTACGGAAGATCCAACAACTAGAAACAAGCGATTAAATTTGAAGAACGTCAAGCCATTGAAGAGTGGCTTTTGAAAGAAAGCAAGGAAGGAAAACTTAAATATGGATCTTTAAACAAACTTCTATTTTTTTCAACAAATCAAGAAGAACTGTTTTACGCATTTGGAAGCAATGTAAATCATCGGTTGATAATGGTACACCCTTGGATGTGTCTTCGAAACTTATAGGCAGAGTTGGAAGAAAACGGGTGGAAGTTGACATTAATCAAGTTAAAGAAACTCCACTTTGTCGTCGAACAAATATTCGATCTCTGGATTTTGTGATGAACATGGAAAAATCAACTGTCTTTCGGTGGATAAAAGATGGCACTATTCGACATCTACCAATTCCTTTAAGCCTCAACTAACCGAACAAAATAAGAAGTTACGACTTGAATTCTGCCTTTCAATGTTTGATCAGAGTATAATTTACACAAACCCAAAATTTGTAAGTATGTTTAATTATGTTCACATTGATGAGAAATGGTTTTTTTTATCTAAAAAGAGTGAAAGGTACTATCTACTTCCTAAAGAAGATGAGCCTGATCCATATCGATCTTGCAAAAGTAAAAACTTTATTCCAAAAGTTATGTTTATGGTTGTTGTTTCTCGTCCTCGATTTGATGAAAATAGAATTGAGCTATTTTCTGGAAAAATAGGTATTTCTCCATTTGTAGTTAAGGAACCAGCTAAGCGGAATAGCAAAGATCGAACAACAGGAACTCTCGAAATAAAACCCATTCTATCAGTAATTAAAGATATCACTAAGGCTTGTTTGATTGAGAAAGTCCTTCCGGCCATTACATCAAAATGGCCAGCTTCAGATTCAAACATTCCTATCTCTATACAACAAGATAATGCAAGATCACATATTGGTGTCAATGATTTGGAATTTTTTGAAGCTTCCCAAAAAGATGTATTCGACATTAGACTATGTTTTCAACCACCTAATAGCCCTGATTTAAATGTGTTGGACCAAGGATTTTTTAGAGCAATCCAATCTCTTCAATACCAAAAGCTTCCTTCAAATGTTGATGAATTAGTGGAAGCGGTGGAAAGATCTTTTGATGAAATGAAGGTTGAACAACTCAACCATGTATTTCTTACTTTACAATCTTGTATGATTGAGGTGATGAAAGATAATGGGGGCAACAACTACAAAGTGCCTCATTTGAACAAAAATAGATTAGAAAGTGAAGACAATCTTCCTCTTCAACATTGTTGTGATATTGGTATTGTCAATCATGTTTCAACTCTACTTCAACAATGATATGGGTTACTAGTGTGGAAAAATTTCTTTTTTGAAATGCACTTTTGATAATTTTGCAAGAACATAGAAAAATTTAACAAATGAAAACAAAAATGATGTTTTATAAGTAGAGATAGTACTAGTATTGTGTACATCCAAGGTGATCACCATGTAAATTTTGTACTCCTTTAATATGTGAAAGTTGAAATGATAGTTTGTCAAGTATATTAGGAGCATTACTATTGTTTACAATCATGGTGACCATATGTAATTTTTGTACTTATGGCTATTAGTTATGAAAGTTTAACAAAAACTACGATGGATCCTAAGTAGCATGAATTATTTGTAGCATTGTCACCATATTTTTTGGGTGCCTTATCGCTAATTTAATCTTAAAAATAAATTTCATTGATATTGAATTAGAAATTGTAAGTTGACAGCAATGTTACGAAATGATTATTATCGAACTGTTCACTATCTAGTTTGAATTTGATGTTTTTGATTTTTCTTAAATAGATTGTAATTTAAGCTAATCATCAAATTCATGTTAGAATACTTTTCATTAAAATCATTACCTTACTAAGTGAAAGCCCCAAAATTTTAGTGAAAAAATAAGGAAGCAATGTAATGTAAAAATGGAAATCTTTTTTTCTTGGTGAAACGTTAGAAAGCATGATGAATAACTGTGGAAAAAAAGATCTATACAAATTGTAAAGGGTACAAAATGCTTACGAAAAAAATGGAGTAAAGAATGGTATTCCAATCATATCTAAACTATGTTAAAAACATGAACTCCCTAACTTGAATGTTAAATTACTATAATGCTCCCAACTTAAAACACTAAATTTAGTATATATTATATATTTAATATTATATTTATTTATGCTATATTATATTAAAAGCATACACCTTTTCACATTGAAGGGTAGTGACTTTTCTAAATGGTTTTGACTTTTTTATAGAGTTGTAACTTCTTCGATCAGTTATGAATTTTCCGAAAAGTTGTGATTTTTCTGAAGGGTTGTGACTTATTAGAAAAGACACGATAAGAATATTTTCATACTATCATTTGTTGTCTTTAAATAGAGGGGTTTTCTGACACTTTTAAACTATGAATTTTGTAAGTTTTCTATTCTTCTTCTTAAAACAAGGAAGATTGTCAGATCAGTTGCTCAATTATGCAGTTTCAATATTTTTTGTGGGTAAATTAGATAGATCAACAAAAATTGAATCAACAAGGAGAATGAAATAATTCAACTTCAAACGAGAAGAGTATCTTGATAATTAATACGCACTCATTTTCATAGCCATAAAATATACCTTTGCAGCAACTTCTACTTGACAAGAAGATCAATGATTTTCCTTTGCACAAACTACAACTTGGTGTTCTGAATCTGAAAAGTCCCAAACTGTTGGAGAAAAAGTATTTGATCAAAAACTTGTTTGAAGAGTTGAAACTACATTTAATAAGTACTATTTCGTTTCCAATTTATTAGTGTACTTTTATTTTTATTCAGTTTAATATAGAATATTCTTTTTTCTTGGGGTGGGGGCGCATCTTTAAAACCACAAAGTTAAAAGACATTTTTATATATTCTACATATAATCCTTAAATTAAAAGTCTTCTTTATTTTTTAAAATTTCATATCCAATTAAAATTAGACCAATCTATAACTATATTTTTTTTATCTATCTACACTACCTAACTTAAAACACCATATTTAGTATATCTTCTATATTTTATATTGTATTATATTTATTTATGTGTATTATACTATATTATATTCAAGACAAACACCATTTCACATTGAAGGGTTGTGACATTTTCGAAGAGTTACAACTTTTCCGATGAGTTGTGACCTTTCTCAAGGGTTGTAACTTTTCTATAGGGTTGTGACTTTTGGAAGAGTTGTGACTTTTCCGAAGAGTTATGACTCTTCCGTTGCGTTGTGACCTTTCTAAAGGGTTGTGAGTTTTCTAAAGTTTTGTGACATCTTTTTGATAAGCCACAATAAGTTGTTTTTCATACACGACCCTTTGTTGTCTATAAAAAGAGGGGCTTCCTCAAATTTTTTAAACCACATTTTTTTAAAAAATATTCATTACTCTTCTTCTTAAAATAGCCTATTTAGTGTATCTTCTATATTTTTATGAGAAGGAACAATATGCACATACTAATTCTACACGTTTTAACTATAAATGGAGGGGTTTCCTCACATTTTTTAAACTATGTTTTTTTTTATGTTTTCTATTCTTCTTTTCTTAAAACCTCAAGATTGATTTACCTACGTTGACAATATCAAAGGTCAGTGAAATTAGAACACTCCCGCACATGAATGTTGAATTAATCTAATACTCTAACTAAAAAACATAAAATTTAGTATATCTTTTATATTTTATAATAATATTTATATTATATTATATTATATTATATTAAAAGTAAGAACCCCAACAATAAAATAATAACAAAGTCATGCACTATAAAGAAGGGAGGAGAAATATATTTAAGAGGTGTAACTAAGAGATTTTAAGAGTGACTAATTTTTTTTTATAATATTCACGTTATTTTAAAAAATAGTGTGGTACATGGTTTGATATTCACGTGCAATGCACGTTGTCAAAACTAGTACAACAAAAAGCTGCAACATTTTTTTTATAGAAAAGAGAAATTGCAGGTACAATTAATTATTGATGACCTTTTATAAAAAAAAATATAGGAGTACTATCTTTAAAATTAAGTGGGACCAACAAGGGTAAAAGAGGAATTGTACCTTAAAATAATTACCATATAAGGAAATGTGACATTTTTTTTAGGACTGACCAAAAAGGAAATGGTGCCACATAAAATGGGACGGAGGGAATACTATATAAACATTGTCCTTTTGTTTTACTTCTTTACTATTTCTTAATATTTTATTATTTTAGACAAATAAAAGTTTCTATGACTTGTAATAACGCCAATTGAAGTTTGTATTAGTTTAATTATTATAATTTATTTAGTAGTTAATTTTATGAGATAAATATTTTCATTAATGTAAATATATATTTATATTTGGGTAGGTATTTTTATATAAATTAAAGTATTATATATGTCACAAATGTATTATCAACTTGACAAGATCTTCTAACTTTAAAATATATTATTTTAAAATATTTCGAGTAAGAAACCCCAAAGTAAATATGAAAATATGTGAATATATAAAATGTAGTTGTACTCTTCACATGTTCCTATGACATTTAACCAATTTAGCGTGGAATACACATGCAAAGCACATCTGCTAGATGACAAGAAAAATACAAAGAAAATATTGTCTATAAGGTAATATTAGTGAAATCAGACTAATTACATGATTGAACCTCATCAAATTGAAATACATATATACATTATTGCATTTAACTAAAAAAAATTCATTGACCATTTCATAGATTTGCGTGAATAAGAGATATATATATATATATATGATGATCCACATTGAACATTCACAAAAGAATCTGTAATATTATTTTTTGCTAGTCTTATTATTCAAATCTTCGCTTAAATAAGCAATACTATTTACTATAACATATATTTTTGGAATTGATAATCATGTGCAATGCACATGTTAAAAGACTAGTATATATATATATATATATAGAGAGAGAGAGAGAGAGAGAGAGAGAAATAGTACATTGTCCTCTGGAATCACCAACTAATGAAATGACTGTTTTTGTAAACTCTTAATTGAACATTAGTACTGCAACTTAAAGTCTAACTATGTGAAAGAGATATTTTTAGACTATATATGTGTTTTTCATTTGAAAAAAGTCTGTTTTTTCTTGAGAAATAAATATTGACTCTTTTGGTATATTTTAATATGTTATTGTAGCATAAAAAATTGAAAACTTTATGAACATCGAAAAAGTTTCCCTCTATTATGAAATATATGAAAGTGTAGGGGTGTCTTGCTAAGGTTGTGCTACATAATCCTACGAAAGAAAAAAACTAGAATTTAAGGGTTTTGATTCTATGCTAATAAATATTGCATATACATATTTGTAGTAATCAATAGTGATGTGATTGAATGCACTATTATAGTGGAAACTATAATAATTTATTGTTGAGATTTTTTAAAAGTGACTATATTCCTCATGTTCTTGTTGAAAATTATATTATTTCTTGACGTGTTAATTTTGGAATATGAACTATGATTGGTGTGTGGTGCCATAACATGAAAAAACAACTAAATAAAGTTAATTTTGTGGAGTTGATAGGTGATGAAACTAAGTGATTAAGACAACTCTTAGTGTGTAATCCAATTGGAATAAAATCAATGTTTTATTCCAACCCAGCAAAACATCTCATTTCTGGTTCATAGTCTATGAGCACTAGATTCGATGCATTGTACTCATATGTGACAACCCAGCAAAACATCTCATTTCATTTTATTCCTTAAAATTCTTTTTGAGATATGTAGGGGATTGTTGGAAAAATGATTCTAATATCTCAAAAGGAATTATTTTATTTCCTATTATATTTGAAAGAGAATATTATTTTATGTCCTAAGTATTTCTCTCCATAAATAATATTTTGTTGCCACTATTATTATCCTTTAATTAGCTATTATTTTCTGTCATAATATGGTTGTTGCCAATGACTCTTCTATGAAATGAATTGCCTTCAATTCATTGATAGTATTCAATGCCTTTATGGGGCTTTTACTATTTCAACCATTGATACATTAGAGAGGTTACTGATTTTCCTATATAAATCTAAGTCGTATACTTGTGGTGTGGGAGAGAAGAGAAGATAACAATTCTTATTTTAATATATTGTTATACTGGGTTTTCTTTCTATTGAATCTTTGTTAGTTTTTGGCTCCTAGTTTTACACTAGAAGATCTTGTTGAATCCGGGGCGATACACCTATACCAGGTGAAATATCCTTAAGGACAGTGTCTTTCTACACGCCTCAAGCTATGAGAATTTTCTATAAGAGTTTGTGGTGAATTACAAGCTTGGGTGAGTTCCGTATAATTGTTCATTATGAAGGTATTTTCCATAAGATTTTCAATACAAATGAGGCCTTAGTTCCCTTATTCTTTTACTCAAATCAAGTTTAAGACTCTTTATCAAAACTCATCTTTTCTTTATTAGAAAACCAGTTTAAGACAAAAATGTTTACTTAAAAGGATATTCAAACTCAGTAATAACTCAATAATAACTCAACAATAGATTCATACTGGAAAATAGATATGAATAATCAACTCAAGAATCTCAATGCAAGATATAACAACTCAATAATCGGGATATAAAATTCAAAAGTCAACAACGAAACTCATATCAAGAATGATCAAAAATAAGGATGTAACCCTAAATTATTTATTACTAATAGAAATGAGAACGAACTCAGTCAATCACTATGAGTAGTCTTACATACCTAGAAAAATAAAGTTTTTGGCAAATCGATGAAACTCAAAGAACATTCGAAACCCTAGATTTTCTCCTCTTGGAACATTGCTCTAATGACTTGAAGTGTAAAGGAATGAAAAAGAATTGATAAATACTTTCTAAACCCTTAACTTTGTGTAAAAGGGTTGGGGTTTAGGCTGCAGCCCTGGACTTTACCCAATCATTGTTCAAACCCTTTTGAAATTGAATCGCATTAGTTAAGTTTTTAATTAGATTTTAGATTATAGAAATAATCACTCCATTGTTCTTGATAACACTTGTTTTGAATCGAAAGTATTGGAAAGATCGAATAAATCTAATCTTAAGTCCATGTGGGTACGATACCCAACTATTAAAAAGAGCCACTTTAATACTTGAACGACCACGTACAGTTGCGTATGCGATTGGGTGCAACAAGTTTTTGGCACTGTTGTCAGGGACTTTAGAATTAGAAAGTATTTGATCTGTCTAATTTCTGAAGTTAGAAAGCAAGTGTTGACAACATGATCTTAGCTATTCATTTCGCAGGTTGTGTTGAATTATCAAACTGGAAGACGAACAAGACTTGGTGGATTCTCTAGCTGAATCGAAAAGATTTGTTCATTACCTGAGAAGGAAAAGACGACTCACTTACTCAGTCCCTCTTGTTTCTAATGAACCAGTAACTACTGTAGCAAGAGTTGAACAAGAAAAACCTCTAGTGATGGCTGAAATGAAAGTGAGAGACGTGGGAATCCCACGTACCACCAGTGTTACTTCATGCATTCAAAAACCTGAAGCTGGTGGAAGATTTGAAGTGAAGCAGAGAATGGTGAAACTGTTGCACACCAATGGGCAGTTCACTAGTTTATCGCCCAAGGATCCACAAGTTCATATCCATAATTTCCTTGAAATCATCGACACTTACACTCCAACTGGAGTGAACTCAGATTACGTGAGGCTCACCTTATTTCCCTTTTCTCTTCTAGGGGAAGCAAAAATATGGTTAAATTCTGAGCCCACGAACTATATAACATCGTGGGATGATCTTGCACGGAAGTTCCTGATAAGGTTTTTCCCATCTAGGAAAACAGCTAAGTTAAGGAGGGACATACTGATCTTTCGACAAAAAGGAGAAAAAAACCTGTACTAGGCTTGGGATAGGTTTAAATCGATGTTATTGAGATGTCCGCACCATCATCGGGCTAACGAGGTGTTGGTCCACACCTCCATTGAAGAGTTAGAACCTAACACCAAAATTTTACTTGATTCAGCTATAGGTGGACAGTCTCTGGAAAAGACATTCTGAGTTGTTCACCCTGCTGAACAGGATTTCACAAGGTAACCCCGAGTGGAATGGAGAAGGAGCCAAACCAGTAGTACAAAAGACTGCTGGAATATTGGAAGTAGATGTAGTAAAAGTATTAACTGCACCAATTGTTGTTGTACAAAACATGATGAATACGCACTTAAGCAACCTATCCCTAGGGCAGAAGCAATCTCAGGTAAATGCAGTACAACAACCACCTACATGGTCTGAGATTTGCGGAGGTGGAGACCACAATGCCGAGGTATGTGGGGCAAACCCAGATTCTATCCATTTTGTAGGTAATGCACAACGGGGAGGAGTTCATCAGAACTATGGTAACTCCTATAATCCTAGTTGATGAAATCATCCAAACTTTTCATTGGGAGTAAATCAAAATCAGACGCAAGGTCAGAACCAAGATAGACCCTAGGGGAATGCGCATGGTTATCAACAACAGGGCCAACGAGAGCAGCCAAGTAATCAACAAAGTAGCATGAGTATTGAGTAAATGCTGAAAAAGAATATGGTTGAACAAGCTCAACTGCTCGCTGATGTAAGAAAAAAAATAGTTAGTAACTCAAAACCTGGAAAAATAATTTAGGCAATTTCCTAGTGCTCAAAACTCACGACCTCAAGGAGGTTTGTCGGGCAATATTGATCCTAATCCTAGATAGGTAAATGCGGTAGGTATGTGTAGTGGATTGCATTTGGAAGAGTTGGCTTAGAAGAAGCAAAATGTTGAATCTGTAGGTAAAGTTGGTGAACCCAAGGAGAGTGAAACAGTTACACAAGAAGCAAGAGTGCAACCAATTGTAAAACCACCTCCACCATTTCCTTAGAAGTTTAAAAAATAGAAGGAGGACGAATGTTTTAGTAAGTTCCTCTCTCTTTTATAGAAAGATTATATTAACTTGCCTTTTGTAGATGTGTTGCAGGGTATACCTAGTTATGCGAAGTATGTGAAGGAGATCATGGAAAATAAGAGGAGGTTAACTTAATATGAAACAATGGCACTTACTGAAGAGTGCAGCTCTAGAATCCACAATAACTTGCCCACCAAACTGAAAGATCCGGGCAACTTTACAGTTCAGATCACCATAGGGCAGAGCATCCATGCGCGAGGGTACTGTGACCTCGGGGTGAGTATAAACCTGATGCCAACATCACTATATAAAAAATGAGGTTGGGTAGTCCTAAACCCACCACAATTATCTTGCAGTTGGTAGATCGTTCAGTGGCTAGACCAGAGGGTGTTGTGGAGGATGTCTTAGTTCAGGTGGGATCATTTATATTCCCGGTAGATTTTGTGGTGCTGAACTTTGAGCCAGATCCTGAGGTTCCTTTCATCTTGGGAAGACCTTTCCTTGCCACAGGGCGTGCTATGATAGATGTAGCAACTGGTCAATTGACTAGGCGGGCGCATGACAAAGTTGAAGTGTTTGATGTCTACAAGGCGTTGAAACAACCAGCTATGTATGAGGAGTTGTCTGTTGTAACAGTCATAAATCTTGAAGAAGAAGCTCATTATATTGAATCCAAGGACCTTCTGGAGCGTGTGTTAGTGGGACATTATATTTATGAGGATCCTGAAGCACAAGAGATGGTAAAGTTTATGGATCTGTCAATTATGGGCATATTAAGAGATCACTGGGAGTCGTTGAATAGGGTGTTGGGTCCTCAACACAAACCTTCCATTGAAGAAGCACCCAAGCTGGAGCTAAAAACATTGCCAGTTCACCTAAAGTATGCATTTTTAGGTGAATATAAGACCTTACCTATGATTTTGTCTGCAGATTTGTCTGAACCACAGGTTGAAGAAGCATTGAGTACACTAAGGAAGAGAAAAAGGAGCTTTAGGCTGGGAGATGTCCGACATTCACGGGATAAGTCCAACGTTATGTATGCACAAGATTTACATGGAGAAAGGGCACAAGTCGAGTGCACAACACCAACGTAAACTTAACCCAGTCATGAAAGATGTGGTAAGAAAAGAAGTGATCAAGTGGCTAGATGCAGGGATAGTGTACCTCATATCTGACAAGCAATGGTGGAGTCTGGTACAGTATGTGCCCAAGAAGGGCAGTAAGAATGAGAAGAATGAACGGATCCCTACACGGACAGTAACTGGGTGGCGTATCTGCATGGACTATAGCAAGTTGAATGATTCCACTAGGAAGGACCATTATTCTGTGTCGTTCATCGATAAGATGTTGGACAGACTGGAAGGACAAGAGTATTCCTGCTTCTTGGATGGCTACTCAGGCTACAATCAAATAGTCATTGCACCAGAAGATCAGGAAAAGACAACTTTCACTTGTCTGTATGGTGCCTATGCGTTCAAACGTATGCTATTCGTATTATGCAATGCACCAGCTACATTCCATAATGCATGACAACAATCTTCCATGATACAGTGGAGGATTTTGTTGAGGGGTTCATGGGCGACTTCTCGGTGTTTGGTGAGTCTTTTGACCTTTGTTTTACTAATATTGATAGGGTCCTTGCAAGGTGTGAAGAGATGAATCTGGTGTTTAATTGGGAAAAGTGACACTTCTTGGTTAGAGAAGGGATTGTACTGGGGCACAAAATCTCTAAAAATGGGCTAGAAATTGATTGAGCTAAGGTGTAGGTCATTGAGAAGTTGCCACCACCCATCATTGTGAAGGGAGTCCTAAGTTTTCTTGGACATGACGGGTTTTATAGAAGATTCATCAAGGAATTTTCTAATACTGCGAGACACATGTGCATTTTATTAGAAAAGGAGGTGAAATTTGAATTTGATAAACATTGTCTGCTGGCATTGGATTGTAACACCCCGAAATGCTAACCAAGAGTCGCTTGTCGATACACCATTGTTTAATTACTACAGTATGTTTTACTTTCATTTTGGGAACTTGAAATGTTGTGATATTTGCAAACTTACTTAACATAAATTGTGATCGTAATTTAATGGGTTGCATTGAGGTATTTGTGTAATATTCTAGTTGGAATTATCTATAACTTGAAAGGGATGTGAGGTATATACATATTGGTATATATGTATACTTTTGGGCAACACACCTTTTACTTTTGGGCAGCCAACCTTTTACTTCGGTTGTATCAAGTAAGTGATAAATATCACTTTTATAACATATAATCTCACACCTCCTCTATAAGAATTCGTGTCCTTTAACTCTAATAAACCTGTAGAACTTCCTCTAACCATATTACTCACAAAATTTCAATAAAATCTTTGTCCTTTTAGCTGGAATTCGAGATACACCCTTCTCTTTGGTGAGTAGTCGAAATCTGTTTTTGAGCTGAGTAGTGTTTATTACTTTTAGAATATCTCATTCTCTCGAACTCAATTTTCGGTGACTAAATATGATTTAGAAAGATAATTCATATACCTACAACTCTTATGTTTATGTATAACTCTAATTTAGCTTTTATGGATTCGAAATATGGGACACAACATACGACTATCTTTTTGTACAAAATGTATTTTGCGGTGATTCTTGATTATTTGCAAACTTAAGAGCTGTACCTACATCTTTTATGAATAATAAAGTCCAGTTTTGCCGTTTCTGTTTCAAATCTAAGTTGCGACATGAAGTACTTTGTTGGCCAAAATTACTGTTTTGGGAGCATAGTCGTATTTTTACAGGCTAGGCTTACTTGTGATGATAACCCTGTGTTACGTCATCATTATTGAGCTAGTAGAAAGTAAATAAGTTATTAAATTCATTTTTTTAAGGTTGTATATACTCATTTTCAAGTTGAAGACCTTGATACGCTGGTTGGTCTACGGTTTTAACTCTTGCAGTTGTGTTGGACTATTTATGTGCTAAAGAACTGAGGTTTGTGTATAAACTTGTATTGTACTCTTTTTACCTGCTGGTATATCTAAAAGTTTATCTTGGTACCTTGGTTACCTCTTGTCGCTTTGCATTGTCGCGTTGGTATCCTGTAAGATATTAAAGACACTCGCATTCTTGCCCACATGTATGGATTGTTTGATCACCTAGCACCCTTGTTCGGACCCTGTCTTTCTTGTGGCTGTGACTTTGTCACTATTGGCATGCCTCTTGATTTGGATCATTTGCCATCTTGACTCTGATTTTTTTGTCTGTCTTAAGAATGGAAGTTTTCCATTTTAAGTACGAACTAGAAATACATTTTTAATATGGTTCTTGGTTCTCTTGATTATTGGGCTTTGACCCTTCTTGATACAGGGCGTCGGCCATTCTTGATACCTGATTGTGCTTGGTGTGACGACATGATGTATATATTGGGCGAGCCTTGTTATTAAATCTCTTGGAAAATGGCGCTATGAGCATTCTTGACATTTGGATCTTTAAATATCAAACTTGATACTCTTTATATATTGTTTACTTGATTTGTTTGTTATGTTTCAATTGTGTTGCATATGACTTGAGAAAGGTAGCTTGGTGAATCTGAAGGCTCCGAACCTATAGTTTTTACACCACTAAGCTATATGCTTAGCGATAGTTGTTTCTATTGTAGGGAATGATCGAGAGGAGTCATGAAGCTGGCCATTGGAGATGGAGATTTGAGAGCCTTAAGGAAGATCACATTTGCATATAGGCATCTATATTTTGTATTAACCTTGGGACTTATACATGATCTATGTGTTGTATATTTACATGAAATTTTAAGGGCTACTTTGATCATGTCACCATGGGTTGTAATATAAGTATGGCTATATGTTTTGTTCTTTTGGGGTGTGTAAGCCCAAGTCTTGTAATATATTAAATTTACCACTTGTTTTGAATGGTTGTGTGAAGCATGAACCACCTAATTT
>JAJOOF010014122.1:0-19196 GCA_029582545.1 Solanum lignicaule | reverse complement strand
GTTCCAGGCCCGTCGATAGTGAGAGCTACAGCTGCTAATGTCCCCACCATCAGCTTTACCCAAAGTACCTGAAGCATTGCATAGGGAACATTGCCTGCTGAAATTACTGTGACAATGTTGATGGTCACGGGCTCGCTAGCTGAAATTGCTGTCACAAAGTCTATCACCAAAGAAGCGATAGTTGCTGTTAGTTGGTACTGGGTGAATATCTGAACATTGTTGTATGTGGTTCGGCCCCAACTTAGAACTCTAGCTATGGAAGCAAAGTTATCATCCATGATGACAATATCCGAGCAGTTCCTTGCTGCATCGGTTCCATGATTACCCAATGAAAGCCCCGCATTGGCTTCTCTAAGAGCTTCTGCATCTTCCACTCTGTCTCCGGTAACTGCAACATTATGACCTTTCTTTTGCAAGCATCGTACCATTAGAAGCTTGTCCAGCGTTGAGGCTCTTGCAATCACACGAATGTTATCAACTTTCTCCAATCTTTCATCTTCAGCATATCCTTGGAATGTTGTTCCTTCAATGACTTCTCCAGTGGATGTATCATGAGGATCAATTATACCACAATCAATAGCTGATGCACGAGCGGTGTGGATATCATCTTTTGTAATGATTTTGATGTTCACTCCAGCATCTTGGCAGTCCATCACAGCTTTCCTTGCTTGTTCTCTACATGGAGCTTTCAGACCGACAAATGCTAATAAGATCGAATCATCTTCTTTGAGCTTGGGATGGAAATGCCCTTCATGATCAATCTGATGTTCTGCTGTTACACTTCTATATGCAAAACCAACACAGTACAAACCATCCATTTTCATCTTTGTAATTCTTCCCTGCAATGCTTCTCTAGTATCATCGTTTATATCTTTGACATCCCCTGTCTCCTCGTAGTAACGTGAACACATGGCCAGTATTGCCTCTGGAGTTCCTTTGTGGTGCACATGTACTCTGCTGTCAGCATTCCTCCTTATCAAAACACGCCCTTGGTATTCCGAGTTGAAGCTTTCAGCATGGACAAGTGTACATCTTTCTTTCAGTTGTTGTACATCCATATTCATGCTTTTGATGCCCCAGCCCAAAATTGCATTTTGAATTTGATCCTCAATGTGTTCAAATGAAGATCCCGGTGGGATCTTGGTTGTGTTCAGAGCCATTCCTTCATGAAGCAGATCAAGAATTTCTGGGGCAAATGAAGAGAAAGTACCTCTTCCAAAATACTCTTCACGTAGCCAAAACTCTCTGACCTGCAGAGTGTTTTCAGTCAGTACTCCTTCCTTATTCGTACAAATCACAGTAGCGGAGGCCATTGCTTCACAAGCTGAAAGACTTCTAACAAGTGCTTGATCAGCAATCATCTTCTTGGTTGAGTAAGCTATGGTTAGTGCACAAGCTAACGTTAAACCTTCAGGAATAGCACCCGATGCAATTGCAACTGGAGTTGCTAGAATCCCAAGAAAGGCTTTCCATACATCATGTATACTTGTCTTACCTCCAATGAACAACTTCCTCCCATTGTTTCGCATATTCCCTGTGAAGTAACGGACCAACAGAACTAAAAGAACCAAGAAACTGACAGCCAAACCAATCTTCGCTATATGCGAGGTCAGTTTGTGCAGTTTCTTCTGTAAAAGTGATTTATGATCATGATTGACACAAGCTGGACTTATGATTTCTGCCAATGCTGTATCCATGCCAACTGCTGTAACAAGCATTCGACCATTACCCCTCAAGACCTTGCTACCCGATAACAAGAACACATTGGTGCTATTGTTAACTTCCACAAGGTCATTTTTCTTTGTTAAAGTTGATTCATCAATATGTAAGGATTGGCCACCTATGTATATCCCATCAGCAGGGACTTGATCTCCAGCTTTCAAGCGAATGACATCTCCAACAACTGCTTCAGATAATGCGATACACGTATCCTTCCCATCCCTAATCACAAGAATGGAGACAGTTTCATTTGGCCTACAAAGTTCATAAAGTTGCTGTTTATGCCAATAGTTACAAAAAGCAGAGAGACTAATGGCAAGAAACAGGGAAATTAGTATAATTCCCCCATCCAAACATCCTTTCACCCCATGTTTTTTTATGCCAAAACCGAGTGATAAAACAGCATACAGCAGTACAATGATGATGTTAGGATCATTGAGGCTCTTCAATAATATTTGCAATAGATTTACTGATGGCTTCTTAAATGTGTTAGTCCCAAAATGTTTGCGCCGCGAAGCAATATCCTTAACATCACCTAAGATACCCTTGTCAGCATCAGTTTTCAGGACAAACAACACGCTTTCCACACCATCAAACTGTTTAACATCTCTCACTCGAACGAATTTTGCTAACATTTGCTTGTTGATTCTCGAAAAACATTCTGGTTCGATATCAACTACTGTATAAGATTGAGAGCGCGAAAAGTTGCTCAAGAGCTCAGTCTTGTTCTCAGCAACAATCTTGCTGGCTGTAGACAGCAATGCCCTGGAAGTATAGAGAATTTTAAATGCCCAACGCCATCTTTTCCTGGCGGGGGACGTTAAAATAGGCGTTAATTGCACTTGCAAGTTGTTTTCACACATGATTTTTGGTAAAATAATAATAATATCCAAATAGGTACGTAACTGAAGATGGTGTTTAATATAATTTCTAGTTTGATAATTTGAAATGTCTGTTAGATTCTGTTGTTGCATAAAAGAGGTGATGGCTACAAGTTTATAGACAAAAGTAAACCGTGTGTAACAGACAGGAGTGAGGAGATGATATTATTCTTGGAAGTTGCAGCAATAGTGAAAGTTATAAAAGATCGTTTGTCTTTTTGTTCTGGTCTTTGTTTAATAAGCTTATATAAAGATTGGATTCCAGCTTGGCTTATATATATATATATATATGAGTATGACTAATCAGAGAATGAAAAACGATTGACGTAATCATGTAATCAAGTATTGGACACCACACACAAAAAAGCAAAAGGAACCGAATGATTGGTGAGTTGGTTTGTATTTTTTGGGGATTTTAAATTACAGTACTTATATATGATAATAAAGGATTTGTGTGAATTATTTAGATTATTGCTGTTACATTATATTTATGTGAATTATATTTTGTGTGAATAATTTTATTTCAAGTTTATCCCATAGGGTCTGCCTTGTGCGGTTTACCATAGAGTGCTCACTCGAAGGACAAATATTATAGTGGCTGCGGATTATTTTGAAATTTGCATAAATAAAATAAATAGTATGTGTATTAATAATCAACATTCTATGTAAATATTGTTGCTAGAGGCTTTAGCCACTCTGAATATAATGACATTAACTCAATTGTTGGTAAAAAGAAAATATATTGCCACTAAATATCTTTTTATTGTAATGACAACAAGCCAACAACTTCAACGAAACATGGAATGAGTTTAATATCAAAATAACCCACTTAGGGGTCGATTGGCAGAGTATACAAAAATAATGTAGAATGTGGTGTATTAGTATTTAGTAATGATTGCATTAGTAAAATGTTGGTATTAGTTATACTGATATTATTTCGTATACACTATTTGGTTTGATGTATTAGAAATAACGACTTTTGCATAACTTCTATAAAAAATATTTGTTCACAAAAACACCCCCACACTCTTTGGCTTTGGAAAATATATTAAGGGAGATTTGAGGGATCGATCGTTATGTCATTAACCAATCCTTTGTAAAATATATTAATACATGGAAATCATGATATTATTAGTAAGTCCGATATACCCCTTAACTTTGTCAATAAAGCTGATGTACCCTTCATTAAGAAAGTGACTTACATATATCCTTACGGTTATACAAATGACTCACATATACCTAGAGCCATCAAAATGGGATTGGCCCATGGAGCCGGCCCAACCTAACCCGTTATTGGGGTAGGGTTGGGATAGGATTTTTTAAGCCCATTTAAAAATTAGGGCTTATAAGCCCGGCCCATATAAACCATTAGCTCTTGAGACTAGGTCGGGGCCAGGCTGGGCCGAGGTCGGCTCATGGGCTAAAACTTTTTATTTAAGGGTAACTTACAATAATCTCACTGGTATATAATCTAATTACTTAAATACACATTGTGTTGTAATATTATGAATCTTACCAGACTTTGGTACGTCCAGATACATATATTTTGGAATATATGGACTCAAAATTAGGTTAATTTGTTCTAGATACACTCTATCGAAATAGATTCGCATGTATCTAGGATGCATAAACGAATCTCGCGCCCTCGCCTCCCTCCAATCTTGCTTGTCACTCTTTTATCTCGCTCGCGTATCTGGTATGTGAGATACATGCTAATTACACTAGACTTTTTGCTAGTGTTATTAAAACAATACCATTGTTTGCCATATTTGATTTGAAAATTTTCTAATTTTCTTGATGTTATAGAATTATAAGTTTGAAAAGAAAATAAATAAAAAAAGAAAAAGAAAAGGGCTAGCCCGCCCCATCCCTCCGCCCTTCTAGGGTTGGTTGGGTAAAGCATTTTCAGGCCCTTCCGAATGAAGGGCCAGTCCGTTCTAGCCCTTCAAATTCCTTGGTCCGCAAGGCTTGGGCCGACCCTTTTTGACAGCTCTACATATACCCTGTATCGTTACAAAAGGAGCTCACATATACCCTTCATCTAACGGAAATGAAAAAATTAGTTCTAAATTTATTTTTCTTACTTTTAATTCTTAAAAAAATCCATGTAGAGGTACAGATGATCCTTCTAGCAAAGTTTAAGGTATGTTTTGATCTTTTTCATACATAAATTAATTTTGACTTCTTTGATTATATCGTTATTTGAGTTTCTTATTCTTTTTTTCCCTTTCATTCTTTAGTGTAAGAAAAATTTAAAACTAACTTTTTGCTGTTATATTGAAATTTAGTTTTTGTATTTGTAAAAAAAAAATTGGGATATCTATAATAAAAATTTCAATAAAATTAGTGAAACATAAATAAATTTGACCATCAAAATAATAAATTTAAATTAATCGTTGAAACAAAAAAGGCAAAAAAGTACTTGTGAGGAGGATCAAATATACCCCATAGATTATATTAAAATTATTTTTTTCACTTCCATTAGAGGAAAATGGTATATGTATATTAAAATTTGAGTCACTTTCATAATGAGTGGTATATCAACTCTATATAGCAAAGTTAAAGAGAATATTCAACCATTTTCCCTATTAGTAATACACACCTCAATATACAATAAAATATATAACTAATGCAAATATTAATTATATATATATATAGACTAAAAAAAATATACCAAACAATAGACTAAAAATATGCAAAATTAACACATAACAGCATTTTTCCAACCCTGCCAAAGTGCTAGATCCAGCTTGGATAATAGTTGTAATACACTTATCAAAAAAAAAAAAAAAGACTGGATAATTATCATGCATGAAATAAGAGGCTAGATGAAAACACTTGTCCAAAAAGCAAAAGGAAAAAGGGATAAAAAGTGAGCATAGTACCATCGTTTCGCAAACTGTAAAGAAATTTCTAAGAAAAGGATATATGAATTTACTTACCTGGTGTTGTTCCTAATTACTTATTCACTTTTTATTTTTTAGTTATTTTTAATTACTTATTTATTTTGAAAAAATAATAAATAAATAAAAAATTAATCTATTATACCCTCAGTTAGTTACTTTGAAAATATATAATTTTTTAAAAATCTTAAGTTTTGAATTCATCAACTTCATAATTAATAAGGGTAAAATTGTAAATTCACTATGTCAATAATTGTTTTCTTAATAGGTGTATCCATTCAAAAGTAATTAGGGATAGAGGGAGTAGAAATAATAGAGGTAATATTACTATATTATCTTTTGACTTTATTAAATTTAATGCTTTGAAAAATGTGTTAGATGATAAATAATATTTAATAGGAAGGATAAAATAAACACAAAAGATAAATTATCTCTTGATTTTTTAAATTGGACAAGTATTGTTGAACAATTATTTTTAATTTAATAGACAACTATTGTTGAACGGAAGAGATATATTAAAAGAGAGGTATAATAATCTTAAAATTTAAGAATAAATAAGATAAGATAGAAAACAACATAAACAAAGAACTAATGGATAACAATAACTATATTAAACCTAAAACGTATCTCTAATTAAGAATCCAAACAAGCATTTAACAAATTACATAAACACAGCGGTGGAGTCCAGATAAAAGTTTGGGATTTCTAAATTATTATTTTTTTAAAAGAAAGAGGGAGGGTTCAAACCCACAATTCTAACGTGAAAAGTATTTCTATGGTCACTTCCTTACCACTGAACAGTCAATCAATTTTATTAGGAATTTACAAGTTAATAAATATATATATATATATATATATTTAATTTTTTATTACAAATACAAAATCTACGGAAAAGCTATTGAATTCATTCCAAATCACAAATCCTCACTTAACTCTGCCTCTAAACACATAGCCTTTTTTCTTTTTCCTTGTACTTCCACTTTAGAATGTTATAAAAGATGCTGGTCTTTTTGTTGTTGACTTCAGACTGGTCATTCTTTAAGATTATTTTATAAGAGTGTATATTGGATTCCAGCTTGGCTTATAAGTTATAACGTATGACGAATATGAGTATAGTAGTTATCATTTTAGATTTTACGCTCCTTAGAAATTAGATAAATTTATTATTATATTTTTATTTAGTATTATTTTAAAGTCAATTTTTTTCAATAAATAAACATGAATTAATTTATTTTAATTAATTAACCAATTAACATGAATAAGTTACTTAGTTTTCCTATGTTGGTCAAATTCATACATTTTAAAACTAATAACTCTTAAGAGTAAAATAGGAAGAATTGTGTCATCTATACATTGATTTTGTGTAATGACAAGTCTTAAGGAACATCTATTTTTAATAAGGACGACATGTAAATATAAACGAATGGGATAGTTCACTCAACTTTCTCTCCTTTTTTATATCATTAAAGTCACCCAACTATGAATATTTTATATACAAAATCACTCTATTGATATTTCATTTAGAAAGTCATCCAACCAATTTAAGTGATTATTTTATTAAATGTTGAAATATAATTTTTGTTTTAAATTAAGTTTTTTAAAAAAACAATAAGATTCTCATTTTAATTATTTATTGAAACATAAATTTAGTTTTAAAAACGTAACATAGAGAAATACAAGTAGTGACTAGTGAGTAATAAATGAATGCAACATCAATCAACCATTTAACGAGAGTTTTTGGCTAAAATCATTCTGAAGTATGACTTAAATTTAAAGTACATTTTTATATTATATAAGTGAACAAAAACCATCCTTGCACTATCCAAAAAGCTGCAAGATTCATCCTTCTATCTATTTTTTTAAGAAACTCACACCATCAACAAAAGAAAAGAAAAGTGTCAAGTCAAATGAATATATGTACACATGGTTAAGCTAGTCAAGTTGGGTGATTTTTCTAATTTTTAGAAATTGAGAGTTTAAATCATATTCAGACAAAATATATTCAAATTTCAAAATATTCTTTGTAAAAAGTATGGCTGAATACAACTTCAACTTCAAAAATTTCAAATAACATAATTATTATTTTTTTGTTTTTCATAACTAAATGCCTACATAATTTCACTAAATTTCCAGCATTTCTCTACATTGTATAAAATTGCATTGTATATTATAACATACACACGTACTAAATATTTTATTAAAGAAAATCTCTAAATAGTTGGACGTAATATTTTTAAAATGATTTTTTTACATAATCTTTGTAACCATCAGAACCTACTGTATAAATATTTCAAGACTTATGTATTATTGCAAGTCAATTTACTTGATGATGCAAAATTCATATAAACTAACAACACAAAATTTAAATTCTAAGAATGAAAGATTCATTTCCTATCCATATTCTTATTCTTTTTAGGTAATTTGGATCTTCTCGTCGTGGCTTAAGACATGACCAAATTAAAAAAAAATATTGGTTCAATCAGTTTCTTGAAAAAATTTATATGGTTGAGGCCCAACCAACAATAGTTGTGTGAGGCTCTATTCAATTTTTTACACTTGGATTTGTGGCCCCATTTTAACACCACACACTCTCTCACCTTATTTTTTTCCCAAATTCCCCTCCAAAATATTTTAGGTCCTTGTTCAATATTCTTCTCTTTTTCACAGTTTTTTTTTTTCAATTCTTTATGCTCTTTATTAATTAGTAACTTGATTAGCTCTTTCTTTCCCATTAATCATTTCTGTCCCTCAGCTAAATCAATTTAAAAAATTGTCACCTCTCAATCAATTCAACTAAAATATAATTATTCCTCGTAGCCTTAGAAAAAAATCTTTTAAAATTTTTATTTTACTTCTCAAAAAATTGAATCAAATTCCTAGTATACATTTAAGAGATAAATTTTGAATGAGAAATTCACACTTTATATTTGTATTAAGAAGTATTCACTGAATATCGAAAATCGAACTAAATAAAAACTTAGTCAAATTGAATACTTCTTTTACTTCAATTTATTTTCTTTTTATTTTAAATTTTTTTTGACATAATCAGTTTTGATTTCAAAGTAAAAATAAATCGAAAAATCACCAAACTGATTATAAAAATTATCTCCCTCTTTATATATATATGTGTGTGTGTTGTGTAAAATTAAATTTTTACTCTTTTTATTTGTAATCTAGATACCTTTATATAAATTTAATTCTATTTTTTCACTTTCTAGTTTGATTTGTAATTTTATTATTATGATTTTAAAAATTGATTTTATGTTCAAAAGCACTTGTTTTTAGTCCTTCAATTATTCATTATTAGTTAATTCAACTATCATCAATCAGAACTATTTTTTAAAAAAAAAAAATTATACCGAAAGAAAGCTCACTAATGAGTAAGTGAGAGCATACCTATAAGTATTCTAAAATCACTCGTTCTTCAATTGTTTTTAGAAATATTTTGTACTTGGTGTTGCACTTATTATTGAAATTTAAGTCCAAAATCTAAAACAACCAAAAAAATATATAAATCAAGAAAAGAAGACTATAATTATAATGGAGTTTAATTTTTTAATCATATTAGCAATCACGGAAAAAAAAGGCTAAAACTTGAATTGATATTAACTTACATATTTCTATTTGACTTTTGGAAAATAAAAATTTAAGACTATTAAAAAAAAAAGAGAAGTAAAATACTTATTATGAGGAAAAGGGAGGAATTTGAAAAAATGAAGGTGAGAGAGTGTGTGGTGTTAAAATGGGGCCCACAAATCCAAGTGTCAAAAATTGAATGGAGTCTCACACAACTATTGTTGGTTGGGCCTCAACCATATTACATTTTTTTCAGTTTCTTAATAAAAATACACTGAAGGATGATTCTTGTTATTTTTAGATAGTACTAGTCTCTGAGTACATGCGTTGCACGTGTATCTCGTATGAAAAGTAATAAAATAAATAAATTATAAAGTATATAATAAACTATTAGAAGGACATGATGTTTCTTACATGTGTTTTTCGATATTTTCGATTTGCTGTTCAATAGATAAGTCTCAAAATATGTATGGTCAAATTAAGCTTACCCGTCTATAAGCAATTAAATGTACATACAATCATCAACAACTAAAAAAATACATAAAATTCTGGTCAACCAAAAGGTGATTAGATATCAACATTTGTAAAATATTCCAGGAAAAGCACCACAAATTAAAGAATTAAAAAGGACAAATGCGATGTTACTTAAAGTCGTCTTGAACTTCTTGTATTCTTAATGTGTGTTTCGTTACAAATACAACTACTTCCTTATAGACTTTCAGATATACCCAGACTTACATTTATAGGCTTACAACTACTATCCATCACTGCTAGAGAAGACTTGGAGTTGCTATATTTGTTTAAGAAAATGTGATAATGTGATATATTTTGCTAGCAAACAACTGCAATTTCAATATATTATTAATAGTATAAAATTTATAAAGCATAGTTTCTTTTCTACGGGAACTATCATAGCAGTTAACTATCATGTTTAGTTTTTTGGAACACTTCTAATATATGATTATTAAATAGTTTCAACTGCAATGCTTAGAATCAAAGAGAGTTGATCATCATTCAGCATCAAACCACATGTGTACAACACTCATTTTTTTATGTGTGATTATACCATTTAAGCTATTTATTGTACCTATTAAAAAAAATTAGAAAATTATCATTCAAATGAAGTTAGCAAATCAAACGGAAAAATCTAGAATTAATAAGATTGTACCTGAAAATTAGAAGACACTTTTGTATCCGCTTAACAATAGAAGCATATGCTGAATGACTAATATTGAGTATGTTTATATAGTGTAGTCTTGAAGATTTGATGGTAAAAACTCTTTGATATTCCTCAATTACTTAATTTGATTCCTTTCAACTTCTCATAATTAGCAAATATACGTTTCAACTTCTATATTAGTTGAAACTTTGTTAGTGTTCATCCAATATTACCATCAAAAGAAAGAAAAAAAATGAGTATAATAATCTTTAAAAAAGAATATAATATTTCGTTGTTTCACACAATAATTGAGAGTGAGTAGACTGCTGAACTTCTCATTTTACTCCTCTATTATGTAATTTAAATATTACTATTTAATTAGATATTTAATCTATATTTAGATTAATTATTTTATTACATTTTAATTTAGTATAGGGGTAAAATAGTAATCCAACTTTGCACTTTGGAGCTTTCCACTTTTAATAATATATGATGATATGATAAGGATGTATATTAGAGTTGAGTCATAGGGATGATTTTAGCCAAAATACATTTAACAACAAACTAATGGACCAAACGATAAAAATGAACATCTAAATTTACTCTATTTTTACATGAAACAACTGAAGTTTGGTCTCTCTGGTACAGTTATGCACTTGACAAGCCAGCCAATTGGCCAAGATGCAGCTGCAAATCCAATGCAGATACCCCATTTCCCCCAATTCAGCCTCTCTGTATTTGCAAACTTCTTTAGAAACTCCACCATCACCACTTGAAGAACCAATGTTATTCCGATGATTCCCATGAACAACTTGTTCTTTTGTATACCCTCAAAGACATTCTTCTTCTCCATGTTTCGCGCGTTGAACTCATTAAAAACTTGACAGAGGACAAACGTGTTGAAAAACAATGTATCGTTTACCCTCTTGTTAAAACCAAAGATTAATTCTCCTTTGAATTGTAAGGTCAATAAAACAGCAATCTGATATAAAGCCTGAGCCATTCCTCCACATAATATTCGTGATAAGTGGTGCTGTCCTACCGACTGGTTTCTTCTTCATGACTTCCTCGGTTGGCTTCTCTGTCGCGAGTGCTAATGCCCCTAATGTGTCCATGATCAAATTTACCCATAGCAACTGTACTGCTGTGAGTGGTACCTCACCAGATGAAACATCTGCTACAAAATTGATCATGAGCGCAGCCACATTTGCTGTGAGCTGAAATTGGATGAATTTCTGGATGTTGATATAGAAACATCTTCCCCATTTCAGAACTGTGGCAACTGAAGCGAAATTAGCATCTAAGATGACAATATCAGAACTCTCTTTAGCTACTTCAGTGCCCTGAATCCCCATAGAAAGTCCTATATCTGCTTCCTTTAAAGCTGGTGCATCGTTCGTTCCATCACCTGTGACCGCGACCACATGACCTTTCTTTCTCAAGCACTGCACCATTAGAAGTTTATCAAAAGGGGATGATCTTGCCATCACGCGTATCTTCTCAATTCTCTCCATCCGTTCTTCATCTGTTAGGTTGCGAAATTCTTCACCTTCTATGACTGCTCCTTCATCTACTTCCTGATTAGGATGAAGAATCCCACATTCTGTTGCTATGGCTTTTGCAGTGAACATGTTGTCACCAGTGATCATCTTGATGTTCACACCAGCGTTTTGGCAATCTTCCACAGCTTTCTTCATGCCAGGTCGACATGGATCTTTTAGGCCAACAAAGCCTAAAAGAATGAAAGAGTTGTCTCGAACACTTCCATGCATATGTTCATGATCTTCCTGCTCAGCTTTTGGCACTTGCTTGTGCGCGAATGCAATACATCGGAGGCTGCTGGCAGCCATTCCTTCAATTATCCTATCACATTCTTCCTTATCTGAATGCTCGAGAGGTTTTACGTTCCCTTCTAGATCATAGTAGTGGGAGCACATTCTTGAAATCATTTCAGCAGCACCTTTCCAATGTGCATGAATTGTGCCATCAGTAATGTTCTTGATCAGGACACCGCTCTTCTTTTTCTCCGAATTGAAAGCTTCCACATGTAGAATGTTGAAATTTCTTTTCATTTGATCCATATCCATGTTCAGTTCCGTAACAGCCCACGAAAGAATAGCTTTTTCAGTAGGGCTGCCTGAGAACTCGAAGCTAGAACATAGATCAGAGGACTTGAAAACACTACCTGTAGTGTTTAATCCAACCCCTTGATGGAATAATTCAAGAACTTCTGCTGAAATTGACGTATGACTATCCTTCTTTATGTGGCCTTTGCCTAAGAAAAACTTTGTCACGATCATCTTATTTAATGTAAGAGTGCCTGTTTTGTGTATACAGATGGTGGTTGCAGAGCCCATAGTCTCACAAGCAGAGAGCTTCCTCACTATTGCCTTATCATCCATCATTCTCTTCATCAAGTAAGCCAGAGTAAGTGAAACAGCTAAAGGCAGACCTTCTGGAATTGTCACTACAACAATGAAGCATTAGCAACATTCCCACCACAGCATTGATCACATCAACAGATTCTTTGTTCCCGTTGAATTCTTTGTTCCCATTCGCATCTTTTGTGGTCCCAATAAAGTATTTTACCAATTGGACAAACAAGAACCAACAAGGCAACTAACCATCCAACTTTATCAATTGATGAAGTGAGCTTGTCAAGTCGTTCTTAGAGAGGGGTGTGCTCATTAGGGTCACTGCTTATTTCGCTCATCATTTCACCCCAGGTCGTGTTCATGTCAACCAATGTCACAAGCATCATTCATTAGCCATCGACAACCTTAGTGCCAGAAATCAAGAATGGATTTTGTGTAAGGTTAATCTCGACATGATCACTTTCACCTGTCATGCTAGATTCATCCACTTGTAAAGAATGACCTTCTACCAGAATCCCATCAGCAGGGACTTGATCACCAATCTTCAAGCAAATGACATCTCCAACAACAATTTCAAATATCGATATCTGTTGGCACATCCCCTTTCTAACAGCTTCTACTTGAATAATTTTGCTCACTTTAGAAAGCTTATCAAACTGTCTGTTTTGTCTAAAACGAGTAATAGACGAAACAGTGATGAAAAGTAACACAGCGACATAAATACCCCCTCCATCACACCATCCTTCTTTCACTCCATCCTCCTTAATTCCAAATACAATAGACAGAGCACCCCAGATCAAAAGTACAATGATGGTGGGATATTTGAATGATTCCCAAACAAAAATGAAGAATCTCTTAGCAGGTGCCTTACGATACATGTTGCTTCCAAAAGCCTCATGTCTACGTGCAACGTCTTCTGGATCTCCGCTTACACCATTAGTTGTATCAGTTTTGAGAGAAGCAGCAACACCTTGTACACCTCCAAGGTTAGCAAGTTCGTCAAAGTTTTTATCTTTGACAAGCTTAGCTAGACTTGAGTAATTAATGTCTGAGAAAAAAGGGTGTTGTTGAGATACATCAATCGCGATTGTATCAGTCGATACAAAAAGTACTTTTTTTGGATTGCTATAAGCAGTTTTAAAAGCTCTGGAACAATAGATGGTAGCCAAAGCTAAGTGCCATCTTTTTTTGTTGGAGGATTCAATTTCTGCTGGAAAATCAGTTGTAATATTGTTCATGCAGGGGTAATGCAAGTTTTCTTGAAACATGTTTGATGGAAAATATGTATAATAACAATAGAAGGACAAAAATATCAAACAATTGAATTGAATGTGTTTTAGAGTGAAGTAGTAATAATTCCCTAGAAGTTACTTATATATATATATATATATATATATATATATATATATTCACAGAAGTGTCCACTTGCATAGCTATGATACATTTGGAATGTATCTAATTTTGAGTTTAATGAGAACTTTACATGTAATTAAGTTCTACAATTTAACTTTTGGATAACTGCGGCCCTAAACACTTTGGTCAACTACAAAATGTACATCATCCAAGATAAGGGTGTTCACGGTTTAGATAAAAATCGATCCAAACCGAAAAATCGAACCAAATTATATTGATTTTATTTAAGTTTGGTTTGGTTTGATTTTAGATTTTTAAAAATCGATAGTATTTGATTTGGTTATGGTTTTATTCGAAAGAAATAACGTGTCACGACCCGATTCCTCGAGTCATGATGGCACCTACCATAAACCCACCAGTAGGTAAGGCAACTCGTAACCCGGAACAACAAGTAATGGGTCTGAGGGCAGAAACTAAACAAGAGTAGGCAAAATTTAAGACAACAATATAAACAGGTGGAACCAAACCAAAACATATATACAAATAAAGATCCCTCCCAGAACCTGGAAGTCACTAGTATAGAGCTACTAACAAAACGAATACAAGTCCCAAAAGTGGACCACAAAGACTGGACTGTCTCGAAAGGCAAAAGACAAGTCTATGTATACAGATGGAGACTGAAGTAGTACAAAACGTCGCGTGCTCACCCCCGTCTCCGAATCAGACTACTCCAAACTGGATCAACGCTGGCCACTGGTGCTCGGACCTGCATCACGAAACAGATGCAGAGCGTAGCATGAGTACCAAAACAGTAGGTACCCAGTAGGCATCATAGGCTGAATGAACTTGAAAAGTAAAGGTAATATGAAAAGAAGGAATAACACAAACAGAGGTCAAGAACGGAAGCCTAAGTAACAATGGAATGCACACGAGTATAGAAAGAACTAACTAAAGTAATCTATAAGCTAACTACACCTAACTGGACCCCCATAAGCCCAGAAGGTACACTCGTGCGCAAGTTAATTAAAAACCCGAACGGACCCCCATAACCTTGACGAGTACACAAAATAACTATAACTAAAGAGAAGTGCATATGAGAACCCAAGAACGGAGAACATCGAACCAGAATCTCAACCCCAATTAGTAGAATCTGACAGTACGGGGGCCGGACCTCAAACCGGATGCTCACCATAAGTACCCTAGTAACCAATCACAAGTATCAAGTAATTGAGGCCGGACCTCTAACCGGATGCTCTCTAGAAGTACCCAAGTAACCAATCACAAATATCAAGTAATTGAGGCCGGACCTCTAACCGGATGCTCACCAGAAGTACCCAAGTAACCAATCACAACTATCAAGTAACTGAGGCCGGACTTCTAACAGGATGCTTTATATAAGTATCTGGGTGATAGAGGCTGGACCTTAAACCGGATGCTCTATATAAGTATCTGGGCGATAGAGGCCGGACCTTAAACCGGATGCTCTATATAAATATCTGGGCGATAGAGGCCGGACCTTAAACCGGATGCTCTATATAAGTATCTGGGCGATAGAGGCCGGACCTTAAACCGGAAGCTCTATATAAGTATCTGGGCGATAGAGGCCGGACCTTAAATCGGATGCTCTATATAAGTATCTGGGAGATAGAGGCCGGAGCTCGAATTCGGATGCCCGACAAATGTGCCAATGTAGCTGCTGAAAGAGTCCCAATCGATCCATGCTCATAAATGTCCGTGGAACGTCATCCACACTTAGCCAATCAATGTAAGTCCTTGGAACCGAATCGAAAACCAACTTCAAATCGCAAAGCAAAACCAGTGTCGTCGACGTAACTCGTGAAGTCGCAGTATCGGAGAAACAAGGATAACTATCATCGCAGCAAGCGTATCGCCTAGCTAAGGCCCAAACTATCAGACTCAAGTCTGCTACACCAGTCTACAGGGATCTAAGCCGGCCGAGCGACGTCGGGGTAAAACTAAGGCCTATCGATTCCAAATCATGCATTTCTAAGGCAAGCCCTAGTTAAATCTAAACTAAGGCTCAACATGCTTGAAATAAACAGTAATCAAGCATGCAAGTACTCCACATAGCAAAAAGGGTCAATTAATAACACAAAGCATGCTCAAGTTACCCGATGATTCCCGAAAGAGGCCGAAACATGATTTCTAAACACCTATGCATGATTCAATCACCACCTAACCCAAATCCTAACTAATCAACATGCATCCACATTCTCAAGCTCAATCTAGGAGAGGGAAACCGTAGCCTACCTGTAGGCCGATCACACGCGTTCCAAAATCACTTCTCCGGAGCTTTCCCTTTCTGAACGGCCTTGAAACGCTGCCATGCTATTAAAAATAGAGTCACAACGTTATTATGGTCATTTAGACACTAAAATCACAAGAAACGGAGACGGACCAATTTCGGGGTCAAAACGGGGAAAAGTGGGACCCGTGCTGGAAATTCTGGAATTGACCCCAAAAATAGGTTCTAAACATCTCCCCGAACTTGTGTTTCAAATTGGAACACAATTCGGAGCTCGGAACAGTCCCAGCACGAACATGCAATGAAAAACCCCAAAATTACACTAAAAAGGAACAACAATGGCAGCAGCTATTTACAAGAAAATACCAGAAGCAAGGGTCCAACCGCTGAAACCAACCACACCACGACGATCCTCACAAAAAACCCCACAGTATAGGCTTTTGAATCACCAAATTCGGACCTAAAATGACCAAGAAATCATCTACCAAAATTTTTCAAAAATTGAGCTCGAAAATGAGCTATGGCATCAGCTAAATCATAATTCTTACCTCTTACGAAGCTTCAAATACGAATTCCAATCACGCCAACGCGTTCTCCTCGAAAAATCACTCAAGATAGCCTCAAGAATCACTGAAATCAGGCCTAAAATGCTGAGAAAACAATTCTCAAAAATTCCAAAATCAAGCTCACAAAAAGGGTCGTGGCAGCAGGTATTTTACGAAATTTACCTCAAACGGGGATCCCAAATAAGTTTCCGAGTTCACCAACGCGTTCCTTGCGAAAAATCCCACAAGATGAACCTTTGAATCACTGAATTTGGACTTGAAATGAGAGAGTTAAGCCGTTTTAAAATTTTAGAAAAATGCTGAATTTTCTGCACTTATGCACCAGATTTTCAGCATAATTTGGAAACTTAAAAACTCCGACGGGGCGCTCCGAACTCGTTCGGAACCCTGTGCACACAAACGAGATATGCAAACATACCAAAATTGATATTCCGAACTCAATGGCACAATCAAAATTTCCATACGAGGTCATCTCGATAAAAAGTGGGTCCCACTCCCAAAGGTCATTTTTACCCAATTCCACAACGGGCCTCGGGATTAAATTGGAAGCCTCGGGAAGCGAACGAAAGGTCATTCTAGACCAAACTCGATACTCCAAAACTAACTGCGCTGATGAAATTTTCATCCGAGTGCGTTTTCCAAGAATGTTGACCAAAGTCAACCTTAGGCCAAATTTCAAAGGCTAAAACGCCTAAGGGTCCAAACTCGCACCGAAAGCCTCGATACTCATGCCAACCATGCTACTAGCCTAATTTGGCCATTTCGGAGCTGATGGAACCGTCAGAATTCCATTCTGAGGTCGTTTACCTGACGAACTGACTAAAAGTCACTATTCAAGCTTCAAGGCCTCTAAAACACGAAAAGTTGCACAAAATCCAAATGAACAACCAGGCGACCGAACTGTCAGTGCCAGCAAGTCATAAATGACTTGGGGTCGCCATAGAAATTCTCTAAACAACGGAAAGGAGGCATTAAGGGAAAAATGACTTGGAGGGTCATTACATAACCGAACCGACAAATTATATAAATACATTTTACTATTATAAATACATAATATATCATTTTAATAAACAATTTTAAAGATCTTATATATGTTTTCATCAAAAATTATTTATAATTTACCTATGAAAGGATAAGTGCCCAAAGTGAGAACATTTATCTTATTGATTTCATGGATACGAGTGTCTCAATTCTTAATTTATGGAACTGATTGTTCCTTCCCTCTATGACAAAATAGTGAGTTTTGAAGTTTTATTCATAATAAATTCAGTGATCGGAAGTTTGGTAATGTTAGTTTCTAACTATTTTTCATTTTGAATGAATTATTGTCACTTTTTTCATGTTTTGAATGAATTGTTTCTTTTATTTTTTTGTACGGTTAATAACCAAATAACCAAATCAAATCAAAACTACACCAATAATAACCAAACGTGATTATATTTAGTTTGATTTGATTTTGATAATTTTAAACCAATTAAATTAGTTTCGTTTTGATTTTAATCAATAACTCACCTAAACCGACCCGTAACCATGGTATGTAATTTGAGTTTAATTGGGGAACTTTACACAACTATATAATTAGAGTTTAACTAATAAGTATATACGTTAGCGTGTAAAATATCTTTTATACCGTCAAAAAATCTTACCAGATATTATACTCCCTCCGTCCCTTTTTATATGTCACCTTTTTACTTTGCACTTGCATTAAGAAATGATGTAACTTTACTCTTTTATCCTGATTTAATGTTTTCTTAAGTCAATTTTTTAATAAATGATGAATACATTTTCAAGATTAATTAACTACTCTATCAAGGATATAATAGGCAAAATATGATAATTTATACACAAATTTTACAAAATGATAAGTATTTTGGTCTAACTATTTATAATAAAGGATGACATATAAAATGGGACGGAGAAATAGCAGATCAGCATGTAATGATTTCTTAATTATTACAAACTAGTGAACTTAGTCGCGCTTCGCGCGGTAATAATTTTTGAAATAGTTATCAATAATAAAAAGTTGCTATCAAATCTATATATTAAAATTCAAGTTTTAATCTAATCTATTGTTAACATTTGTTTTCCATTAATTTGTATCATTTTAAAGTGTGATAAAATTTGAAGAAAGATTGATCCCTTATATAACCTTATGTCGTCAAATTGGATAAAAATGTGTTTACTCCACTTAAACAAGTGAAAGTGAACAATAATAATAGTTAATTTTTTCCACAGCTGCTCTTTAATTGATATGCATTTTGCTATATATTTTGGGAAAATGCATAAGTACCCCCCCAGCCTATGCCCGAAATCCCAGAGACACACCTAACCTTTACTAAGGTCCTATTACCCCCCTGAACTTATTTTTTAATTAATTTTCTACCCCTTTTGGTCCTAC
>JAJOOF010014121.1:0-17826 GCA_029582545.1 Solanum lignicaule | reverse complement strand
GTTTTCCTATTTAAATAGGGTGGTAGATAATGTTCTATTTATTTTCCGCATGGCCCAGACTAAGTTTGGGGTAGAGGGTTTTCCTATTTAGGTGTTAGTGTAGGTGTCTGCACGGCCTGGTAGATTGGATCGTGATGATAAAAATTATTGATGAAATTTTTCGTGATTACTTCTCTTAGAGTCAAACCTATAAGTACTAAGTAAGGTTTCAAAATAAGCCCAAATATAGGTAACCTGTCCAAAATTTTATGGGTCAGACTCAAGATAATTTGAATTAGGTCGATCTCAACTCATTCAAGCCTTAACCCATTTTAAAAGAACCTTCAATTGAGCTTAATTTAATCACCAATTTCAACCCATTTTCAGACTATTTATATTGGTGTAATGTATGTTACCAAATTGAAGGTATGAATTACTATCTATTTATATTTTGTAGGATTTATCTATCCATTTGTAAAAAAAATTATTTTTTAGTTGAAATTCAAATTGTGGTTATAAAAGCTAAATCACAATATGTTAAAATGATTGAGATTAAACAGGTCAAATTGGACGGATCATGACCCAATCTAATTTTTAACCCGTTTGAGCCCAACCTATATTTGGGAGGACCATGACCCAACCTGATTTCTATTTCAAAAGATTTTAATATCTCTGATTTCATCCGATCTGCTCATTTGACACCCTTACCTATAAGGTTCTTAGCAAAAGAACAACAACTTATCGCTTTTAGAGAGAAGCTCTCGACTTTCACTAAAAAAAAAACAAATGTCAAACTCTATTGCCCCTATTTGGATTACTTATTACAAGTGTTTTAAGTCAAAATAATTTTAAAGCAACTTGCAATTCTTGGATATGATAAAAACATAATATTTTTAAGCACTTGTTTTAAGGACAAAATAACAAAGATAGATAAAATCTACAAGTTAGCTTGTTTGGATTAACTTATTTCAAGTGTTTTAAAACTAAAATAGCCTTTAAGCACTTTTACAGTGTTTGAATAAAATAAAAAGTGTTTTAAGCACTTATGCTTAAGCTAAAAAGGCCAACATAAGTCATAAGTTAGGATTCCTAACTTATAATTTTAGATTATATGTCATAAGTCAAATCAAATAGGAGCCTATGTCCCCTATTAATGTGTTGTGATTTACTTTTTGAAAATTGCTTTTGAAATGTTTTAAGTATAAGAAAATAATAAAAAACATATTACCCTTATTTAGAAGAGGGAGTTGTGAAGGACCAACACAGCTCCAAAAAGTTGTTCCAAATGTAATTTAAGTTGTACTATGTTAGGCCCCACTTTATTCAACAAATATTGTACTAGCATTGATAAAAGTGGGCTCCATTTCATTGTTAATTTGAATGAGTCTTTATGGTCTTTTCCTATAAACACCTGTTGTACCTCGATCCACGTGTATCATATTAGCTATCTTTACAATTTTACTTTCCTTTTTTGCTGCTTTGACTGACATTTCTCATGTTGATTTTCTCTGCAATTTTACTTTCCTCTTCCTTACTTTTGCTCCATCTTTCTTCATCATTTTGTTAAATTTCTTTCGGCTGATTTGAGATAAGAGTTTTAACAACTCTACAGGCATTCAAGATCTCCCCAGCATCATTAAATTTAGGGGATTTCTGCCGGATGAACAAGGGCACTTTTAGGGATCTGTATGTTTGTTGTCTATCGAGTTTAGCTCTTTTATTGTTTGCATCGATTTCTCCTTAACAGTTGCTCTAATCCTTAGTTACAGTAAGTTTTGCTTCCCCTTCTTCCCCAATTTTTCGGTAATGTGTCGAACTCTTCAAAATAACCTATATTGGTAGTTTTTTCCATTATTCTTTCGATTCTTAGGTTTTCTGTGGATTCTTAGGTTGAGTATCATAAACTGTATGTTATTTTCCTATATGCATGTTTGAAAATGTAAATAAATATGTATATAACTTTGATGTACAGAGTGCATCTATGGTCGTTTTTACCGACTGTCCACCTGTGCTCAAAAGTCCAATAACAACAACCACAACTCTCACTTCGAATCTACTTTGAACTCTTTCCCATCTTATTTTCTTTGACTGCTTCAAATCTGCTTCTGCTAAGTTTCCAAGTCTTTTGTTTTTATTGCTCTGCTGTTTTTGTTCCTTGTTTTTACTGCTGGTTAAGGATCTTTCTCCTTCACTCTTTCAATATCGAATCTCTTTTTGACAAAACAAAGTTAAATTCCTAGGCGTAAAATTTCTAATTCAATCACCCCTTATATTCAATACAAGAAAAGGTGCAATATTGTTTGTTTGAATCATAAGATTCCACAGGTTCATGAAATGTCCTGTTTGTTTGAATCATAAAAACCCACAACTTCATGTGAATGTCCTGTTTGTTTTAATCATTTTTAAGATAATCATAAGCTAAGAATTATTTCAAGTTGTACTCATATACTCCACATTGATTGGTTTCTATATCTTCTATGAGGTTGCTAGAAATCTTGGTAATTCCTACTCTCTAATGCGAAGAGGAAATATAACTATTTTGTGAACTCTCTTTGTTCATGATTACTGTTTATTTCGAAGCTTATTTCAATTTTTAATACCCTTTTTTAGAAGTGGGAGTAGGGAAGGACGAACAAGGGCAAATAGGTAATTCTAATGTTAACTTTGAGGTAATTCCAACAAGCATACAAATAAGGGCATTTTTGTAATTCAAGGCATAAATTGAATTAAAATAATGTTTGTTTTAAACTAGAGAATTTGGATTATATAAACTTCCTTTCTAAATAAGATTATATAAAGGATTACAATGGAAGTGTTGGTATGCACCAGAAGTTGCATTAATTTTTCATATGTTCCATGTTAAACTGATTTTCCAGATTCTATATGTTATGCACTGAATTCACCACCTCTGTGTAAGGCCAAATATTATTGTTGGACTTCAATCAAAGTTTTAGAAGTCTTATCAGTTGCACTATGTTTATGCAACTTGTGCACCTTAGCAAGACATTTCTGTGAAAAGACACCTCTAAGATGAGTATCCAAACCTTTATTAATCGGCAAGAATTGTCAATTCTCATGTCAGCTGATTATATAAGATTGGTTAAATAATTCTCACTATTACCAACTGCACACCAGAAGGACAAAGATAAGATGTATATGATATGTGAAAAAACTTGAAGGTCGAGGAATAGTCAACTATGAAATGATAACATGCCTCACCAGTACAGATCACGCTGTCTATAGAATGTAGTTGACTTGCACTATATGTAACCATTTCCGTTATTTCCAGTTGTACTCATATACTCCACATTGATTGGTTTCTATATCCTCTATGAGGTTGCTGGAAATCTTCGTAATTCGTACTCTCTATTGCGAAGAAGAAAGACTCATTTAATTTGCCTTATATAGGATGAATGTGATAGAACCTGAATGCGATAGACAGGTTCTAATAGCAATCTGATGAACAATTTATCATTTAAATCTCATATGAAGTGAAAGGATCCTTAGCTTATTCTCTGGTGAATTAAAAATTCATTTATCAAAAACTATCGTAATTGGTTCATCTTCATCTATTTAGATTTAGTAAATTAGTGTTCTACTAACAAAGGTCTTTGTATGCGGTTATTATTACCCTTATTTAGAAGTAGGAGTAGGGAAGGACGAACAAGGGCAAATAGGTAATTCTAATGTTAACTTTGGGGTAATTCCAACAAGCATACAAATAAGGGCATTTTTGTAATTCAAGCCATAAATTGATTTTTCTTTCATCAAGCCACGTGTTGTCAGCTTTCTTCCCAATATTCAACTCATTCCCACCTTCTCCATTTCATTCTACGCTATTATTTATGAAGTTGTCTAATAAAGCTCTTGAAATTGTACAGAAACTACTATCAAAGTTCTTAATTTATTGGGTGTTTTGTTTATTTACAGGAAATTAATAAATCTGCTCTTTCCGATTGTTGAAATTTCCCAAAAACAGAGAAAGAGCTAATACAGTTCAGGTAAACAATCTTTCTGAACTTAAATTTCAATAGCTTATTGCTTTGTTTGTGTGATTCATTCTACAGGGTATGTCTGATTATTGCTTTTTACTCTTATTTAGAAGTGGGAGTCCTCCTATTTAGAAGTGGGAGTAGGGAAGGACGAACAAGGACAAATAGGTAATTCTAATGTTAACTTTGGGGTAATTTATTTGTCACACGTGTATCCACTTTATCCCTTCTTTCATTGTTCATCGCTACAATCTACCGTCTACTATAGATTTGTTCTATCACTGCCTTTTGCTCTTCATCAAATCTGGATCATCGTTTTTGGATCTCAGTTTTTCCTCAAATGTTTCTTCGATGTTGCTCTAATCCTTAGTTACAGTAAGTTTTGGTTTCCCTTCATCCCCAATTTTTCGGTAATGTGTCCAACTCTTCAAAATAACCTATAATGGTAGTTTTTTCCATTATTCTTTCGATTCTTAGGTTTTCTTTGAATTCTTAGGTTGTGTATCATAAACTGTATGTTATTTTCCTATATGCATGTTTGCAAATGCAAATAAATATGTATATAACTTTGATGTACAAAGTGCATCTATGGTGGTTTTTACTGACTGTCCACCTGTGCTCAAAAGTCCAATAACAACAACCACAACTCTCACTTCGAATCTACTTTAAACTCTTTCCCATCTTAGTTTCTTTGACTGCTTCAAATCTGCTTCTGCTAAGTTTGTAAGTCTTTTGTTTTAATTGCTCTGCTGTTTTTGTTCGTTCTTTTTACTGCTGGTTAAGGATCTTTCTCCTTCACTCTTTCAATATTGGATCTGTTTTTGACAAAACAAAGTTAAATTCTTAGGCGTAAAATTTCTAATTCAATTACCCCTTATATTCAATACAACAAAAGGTGCAATATTGTTTGTTTGAATCATAAGAATCCACAGGTTCATTAAATGTCCTGTTTGTTTGAATCATAAAAACCCACAACTTCATGTGAATGTCCTGTTTGTTTCAATCATTTTCAAGATAATGATAAGCTAAGAATTATTTCAAGTTGTACTCATATACTCCACATTGATTGGTTTCTATATCCTCTATGAGGTTGCTGGAAATCTTGGTAATTCGTACTCGCTATTGCGAAGAGGAAAGACTCATTTAATTAGCTTTATATAGGATGGATGTGATAGAAGCTGAATGCGATAGACAGGTTCTAATAGCAAACTCATGAACAATTTATCATTTATATATCATATGAAGTGAAAGGATCTTCCCACTCTAATTTTTCCCTACCAGGGATCTCTAGAGTTACCGACTTAGTATTACAATTAAGCTCGGTATAATAGGGGAAAACCAAGTCATGCCTAAGATTATATCAAGTCAGTCATATCTAGCATAACCAAATCAACCCAAATATGAAAATCCATAACCACAACAGGACAATACGATACACATAGGTGACTATGACTGACTCTTCAACTGGGGTAGAAACATGGATGAGGGCATCAAGTATATCAACAAACCACATCAAATCCCAAAGCAATTGAACTAACACGTACGAATAAGTATAACCCAGATCACGCAAAACATTAGTCATCCGGGCACAAACAAGAGAAGCACTAGTGACCACCTCATCCTGCTCTGGAGGGAAAATTTTTGCACTGGCGGCCTCGCCTTGGCGGGAAGAATCTCGCCCCAATGGACATAACAGAAATAGAATCCCTGCCAACAATTTTTCTAGGTTCTTTTCTTTCCCAATTTCCCCCAAAGGTTCCCAACTTTACTTAGCAATTTAGAATAATCCTCATAACTAGGATAATCATTGTCTACCCCCAGTTAATCCCACGATACACGAACCAATTCATTCTTGTCAATTCAGCACCATAACCCACACATCCCTAAGATACACCCAGATACTCACACGATCCTTAGTCAAGATCTTCCTTTCACAATGAATTTCACAAAACTCAAGTATTTACAATTTGCATAACTTCAACGACCAACCAACATATTGTACATATCAAAGTTCAGACACACATTTATTGTGCACATAATCACCTCATTATCTTCAAGCAATTACAACTTCACATTCGCAGTTAATTCAGACAACCAAAAGCACACATTCAAAGTTTCCAAGATACAATTTATAGATAAGTCCAAATTATTAATTAATTATTTCGCTCCATGGATGACCATTCCTGATCATCTGTGCATTAACACCACCCCTAAGGCCAAACCAATTGGAGCCTTCTCAGTTTCCAATTTGCTTTGCTTGTGGCCCCTCAGTCGTGACCACGACGTCTAGTTCACTTCGTTGAGATACCAATTGGAATCGGGAGATACCAATTGGACTCAACTCATACCACAAGCGACAATAGAAGCTAATGAGCCCCTTAAAACAACTAATTTCAATCTTAGAACTTGGTCGAACTCAATTCTTAACCGCCTCAATCCTTAATTGATGGTAACCCGACCTTAAATCAATCTTAGAGAAAACCGATGCACCTTGCAACTAATCAAAAAGATCATTTATCTGACTCAGTGGATACTTGTTCCGAATGATGACCCTATTCAACTGTCAGTAGTCTATACACATCCTCTCTTGCTAGTGATGGTGTTACCGCTGTTATTGTTCTAGCTCGGACCATAGAGTGAATGAAGAAAGACACCAATTTGTATCACCCAGATACCAATTGTATTCAAGTCATAGCACGAAGGAGTAGAAAGAAGTGAGTTTTTCCTAAAGTCCTATAGCCTCTCAAAGAAAAGTACGGACGTCTTCGTACCGTTCTGCAAGACTCTACTAAACTTGTTTTGGTACAATAAGATCAACGAGCCTAGGGTTCTGATACCAACTTTGTCACGAGCCAGACCGTCATGATTGGCACCTACACAAACCCTCCGGTGGGAGAACCATTACTACAACCCAAACTAACAAATTTTATGAAAACCAAGGCATTTAAAGATACGGAAGCAGGTTTAAATGCATAAATTATATAGAGTTTCCATAAACTCCAAGGTTTAAACAAATAACTAACCAAACTAATCCGAAAATTCAATTCTTAGAACCTAAAAGTCAATGTACCAAAACTCTAACAAGATTCATAACTCTAAACGAGAAAATCATCTAAAGAACTGTCTAAATCCGAATATGATGGACTAGACAAAAAGAGAACTCAAGGCAGCCTGGAAGAACTGGCTCACCGTTGAATTCGAATCGGCGATCACTGATCTTCTGAACAAGGTTTGTCAATAGCCACCGGAAGTTGCCCTGTACTCAATAAAAATAAGAGCAAGTGCAGTATGAGTACACAATCACCGTGTACTGGTAGGATCACACAACTATCCCACTAAGAGTAATATACATTAGTCAATACAATAATATAATCACATGCACATATCAAACATATACAATATCATCAACATATACGAACAATGAACAACTTCATGATTCTCACATAACACAGTTATATCAATTTAGAGCAACATACCGTCTTCCAATATCAATCATCATTAGATATGAACGAACTCATCACAAGTAGATACACAACACAATTCAATGGCCCTCTCATGGAACCCACACCCAAACAATTAGCATACCGGAACGTGGTATCCGAACTCATAATTATGCTGGAACATTACAATCGATCCCAATTAGTTATGCCGGAATGTGGCAGCCAATCCCATATTTATGTCGGAACGTGGCAACTGATCCCATAATTATGCCAGAACGTGACAATCTGATCCAAGTTAGTTATGCCGGAACGTGGCAATTTGATCCCATTCACACACCACAATCACAAACACAAGTACATCATCAAAATCATACATTTAAGTCACGATTTCATGGCAATGATATTCATCTATATCATTTACAACAAGTGTGATCAGCATTGCAACATTCACATACATACATGTATCATAATGAAGCAAGAACAAACATATATCACACAATCATCACCTACCTCGAAACAAGCTTGAAACCCTAAGAAACTTGATCCTTCCCTTTCCGGATTCGTTCCGCTTGTTTTTGGTCTACAAACAATCATAATAACACGGGAACCAATAAACAATCATTAATTACCCGAATTACTAACAATTCTATGAACCTTAGATCATACCTATGATCCCAATTATCCAAATTAGGATTGTTTCCACCATAGAATCTATAACAAAACCTCCCCATCAATATTCACCCATTCTATTACGTTCTACTGATCGAAAAACGGATTCGGAGAGTGAAAAGCTTACGTTTAGCCTTAAGAATAGTGAAAAACGGTCAAGAAGTCGCCTGGGGTCGCCTCCTTAGCTCTAAAAGTCGAAAAGTGCATACTGAGGTCGTTTAGGGGTTTATTAACGACTTTAATTCGCGTCGGGCCCGCCACAGCTGCCACCACCCCGCCACAACGGCGACGCCAGAGCGGCAAACATTCCCGTCAAAGCGGCCAAAACGAAACAGGGAGCTATTTCAAGAACTCCAAAATTCCCATTTCACACCACACCTCTAACCCACAACGCTCAGTAAATATCCTTGATGCTAAGATCGATTTCGGGAGTTCTACTCGCCCGAATTCAATTCCGTAAAGTCGTACCGATTCCTTAACGAGTAATCTAACTACTCATGTAATCAAAATCATAAACGATTCACCCAATTGTTACCAGATTTCCCTACACCGCAAAGACTCCGATTTCGTCTGAATCTGGACAAAGTTGGGAAAATTCAATTACTACGAAAAAGTTTTCTGACCCCAATTCTTTCTCCATTGGCTCTTCCATAACGTCGAAAATCAGATCGTTACAGAAAACAAATTAATGTGAACAAATCTCCCTGTTAAACTGATTGTATATTTTTTTTGCTCTATCTGCTTGTAGATCTCGATAGCAGTTTCTTTGTCATTCTCTTTCACTTGAACTCCAAAGATCCCCTATTTGCATTTGATTTTTTTTAATTGTTTGATTTATCTATAAAATGAGAGATTGATTTCACCCTATAACCGCATGCAATATAAAATCTTAGAAAAAAATCTGTATGAAATTACTAGAAGAATTTAATTATAACACACGACACTTGAACAAAATAAAGAAATAATATTAAGCAAGCTCAAAAGAGAGAGAAGAAGGCACCTCGCCATCAACAGAAAAACTTAACAATCTGAAAGAGTGAAGAAGAAACTCACCAAAATATATAATTCCATTGCTTAAAGAGTGAGGAAGAATTATTAATTAGTCCACAAATTTCACATATTAGACTACATAATTCTTGCTATTTTTTCTTTTCTAATGTAAATAGTAAATATTGTAAGAGTCTTGAAAGATGTGGTCATCCAGCTTAATTTATTAATCTTTCTGTTCAAAGAAATTATTTTTATTGTTTCTGTCATATTTATTTATGTATGTATAACATCATACACCTTAGCAAAAAAAGATTACACTGCTTATAAAATGCATATAAACTACATTTGAAAAATATTATCTCCATCACATAAATTAGCTGTAGCTAGATTTCGTTCAAAGATTTAGCATAGTAATAAGAGGACGCAGACATTAAAAATTGAAAACTATTACAAATAAGAGAAATTCAAGAAGATCCTACCTTGCATAGGAAAGAAGAAGCTACTACGAACAGGACGGACTTAGCAAATACAATGACAAAATAATTCTACTTTGCACAGGAACCTGCGATCAACAAATTGAAAAAAATACAGAATTTCAATCACCAAAAATAAAGGAAAAATAAGAACTTGTAAATAGGGAAAGACGGAAGGAGGAGGAGAGCAAAAGGACATGCAATGTGTGGGAATAACAAACGAAATTTAAATTTATAGCATGCAACATATAGAGATGCACAATGTTATAATGAAAAATAAAAAAATATATAAAAAGAGAGTAAAAATTCGTCTTTATTGAAAAATCGAAGAAAAGTCCTTTGGCTAGAGGTTTAAAATTAGTACTCCCTCCGTTTCATTTTATGTGACACTTTTTGGATTTTGAGATTCAAATAAATCTATCTTTGACCGAAAATTGTTCATAGATTTTTTAAACATTTTGAATTATCAATTATTGGGACTTATAGTACTTTTTACGTAGTTTACAAATATATAAATTTCATTTCAGAAAAATTGAAGATTGATGCGCAAATTCTCAATCAAACTTAAATTGTTTTTGACTCTCGAAAAACGAAAAATGCCACATAAATTGGAATGGAGGGAGAATACAACAGAGTCCCAAATTTACGAGTATGAGACCAACTATTTTCAACGAAAGTTCGATCACTTCAGCTTTGTTGATCTACCTTCATTTCGACAGTTTTACCTAATCAATTTCCACATAAGGTTTACAGTAGTCAAATAGTAATGTATATATACATGCATGTACAAATCAATACACATAGTTAAAAGGAACACACAATTAGTTTTAAAATTCTTCCTAAATTCATTGTCCACTTTTTGTTCCTTTCTATATTACAATCTTATGAAGCAACAAAATTGAAACAAAAATCAAGCCAATTGAATGAAAAATCAATGAAAAGAGAGATAAAACCAAAAAGAAAAAAAAAAAAGCAAATCAAATCTTAATTGTACAGAGAAAAAACTTTAGCATGATTAAATGGAAGAAGAAGAAGGTGGAATTGTACAAAACTCTTCCATGGAGATTTAATTGAGCATGGATCGGAGTTTTTCAAGGGGTGGAGAATATGAAGAGATTTTAGGGTTTGTAGAAAAAGTGAACAAGGATATTGGATGAAAACACACGTGTTTTGCAGATACAATATACACGTATATTATTTAGAGAGGAATGTAAAATTACCAATTTAGCCATGTCTTTACAATTTTTTGGTACAATCCATATTACTTCGGTACACCACTTTATTGCAGTGTTCGTCCTAGCCTATAATAAATAAACTAGAAGGGAGAGTCCGTGCATCGCACGGGCCCAACATGACTAATTTGATTGATTAATTTTATCCAACTTGGATAAAATTGGTAATAAAGAGTGTTACAATTTTTCTATTGATTGAATCGTAGCAACATATACAAATTAAAGATATCCCAAGTATCCTGACTATAAGTTGAGAAAGTAAACACATCTTTAAAAGAAAATGTCCTTTGTAGTTCATGTGATCAAGAACTTTTGAGGATTGAAATAATTGAATTCTCTTGTGAAAAATCAAGCCTGCAATGTTTCGAAGTAAACTTTAAACACCAAAATAAATAATTACATATTTGAGCGAGAAACCTTACACAAAGTAAAAGTTCAAAAAGCACACAAAGTTGAACACTTGAGACTCAAACTGACGTGAAGTGTTTTACACAAATAATTGTGAATAACTTATGTCTAGCAGGTGAACAATTTCTTCAACTAATGAACTAAGCCTATGAACTGACGCATCCCGTTCAACCTTTCCAACAATTAAAAAGCTATCAGCTGTCTCGTAATTCTCAAAAAAAGACTCTTAAGACTCCAACTTTCATAATTTTACACAAAACGTCTATCAAGATATGTGTAGTTCAGTGAATATCTTTTTTGACTTCACTAAAGAATTTCTTTGGACAACTATTGAGGCAAATGAAAGCAAAGACATATAAAAGCTCGGAATACCGAACATATGAGGATACAACATATGTGACAAATCAGAATATGTTTACGTCTACAACGAAACAGAGAGAGATCAAAAAGCAAATCTATCTACAATGCTAAAAGAAAATGCAAATCAAACAGGAGGAAAGCAGAGCTCAAAGTTGCACCCAATTTTAGATTAAAAAGATCTTCATATTCCAGAAAGAATTTGGATCTAAAATTTCAAAAATTCGAAAAAAAATAAAATCAGTGAAAGCATCAGAGGAATATACGAAGAAAGAGGATAAAAAAGATGCTCTAGGCAAGACTTAAGTTTAGTCCTATTAATATACAGGAAATTGTTTGCAGCAAGCATGTAAAATCACATATTTTAAGTAGAAATTACCAGCAAATAAGTGCAAGATTTATGGGATAACTTACCAATTAGTAGATAAGAATATTATAACTATTCACACCAAACATAATTGCAATTGATGTGGTAGCTCTTGGGTCTTGAAGGCTTCCAAAGTGGCTAAAACTCTTCTCAAATCGAATTCAGAACCTAAATAAGCCACAAAAACATAAAAGTGGCCAAAATAAGCCACTACTTTAGTAAGTAACTAAAATAGGCTTAGTGAAAGAAAAAATTCAACTTTATCTAATATTCTAAACGTTTTTCGTTAGTCTCATAATGTGTATATTTTAATATATAACGGAACTATTTCCTACACTTCATAAAATGGAACTATTTCTTACACTTTGTAAAGTGGGACTTTTTCTTACACTTAATAAAAAGTTATTTTACCTTTTTACTTTCTTCTTCTTCTCCCCTTTCACTTTCATGGCTTTCAAATATTTTTCACTTTGAAGATTAACAGTTGATGGTCCCAATCCGACAACTGAAGCGGCCCTACACTAAAAAATCAAAATCTTGAAAGATTGGAGTAGCACAACCCGACAACATAACAATCCGACCCTACAAATTATATAAATTAGGTATTTTTTTTCCATCTCATATTTTCATTACTTTAAAATGATGTTGTAATTTGTTCAAATTTCAGCAAGTCTTATACAATGTGCATTCAATTACTAAATATTGAGTTAGAAAAAAAAATCTTTAATACGAAATATACAAAAGGAATTACACTGTTGGATTGGTATTGCAAAATAGTATTTGGCTACGCTTGAATTAAACTTTTTCGTCTCATGTTTTTTTTATTCTAGATAGACACTCATATTCATTTGTTCTTGCTGGCCTGTATTAACTTTACCATGTGCAATGTGCCCAAACTACCATTTAGATCCCATCAAAGTACAAAAAATAAATAATAGTCGAGTATTATTTTTATGCACATAAACTGTGTCCAGATCCTTGTAAAAATTGACAATAAATTGAGATTGCACAAATGGCTATATTCTTGTTAATTCAGTTGGTTAAATTTGTCCACAAAACTGAACACAAAATTCATCAAACATATAGTCATCCCTCAATTTTTCCAATAGATGGTTCCATCTGTTTCTCTTTAGGTATATGTTCCTTTTGTTTTTTTTTTAATTTTATTTTATTTTCTTGTGGTTGACTCGACAAATAATACATTGAATTGACTTGCTGAAGTTAGAGATTCTTTAGTTCTCGTACAATTATTCGTTTGAAGATAGTTCACGATTTAATTTGCCAAGATATAATTATATTAAACGAATTATTAGAATTTTTCTTACAGAATAGAATGGAGTGTGTTGTGAATCCTGGACCGATTAATCGTACACTTCTTCTCTCTCAGCATGAGCATAAATCAAAATTGTTATGGAAAGGTGAGATATCATTTAGTAGCCTTATGAGGACGGTGCGCATGAATGATGCCTGAAATTTATTTCGTTTGCATCAACCTCATGGACGTGCTCATGGACGTGTTGAAGAGATCTTACGTAGGTTAGGACTGTATGTGTGGGTAGGATGCAGTATGACCATGCCTTTGTTACAGTTATGGTTGAGCGTTGGAGGCCAGAGACTCATTGCTTTCACTTACCTTTTGGTGAGGTCACGATTACATTACAGGATGTGCTGGTCTTGTTTGATTTGCGTATCGATAGTGATGCTGTGTACATGCAGGTTGCTGGACAGAGGATTCGTCCATGGCGTACTTTATTAGAGACACTCACAGGATGCACCATATCACCTATTGATATAGATGGTGCGAGCCGAGTGAGGATACATAACATTACCGGCTAGTTGCGAGATCAGTTACAAGTAGATCCGATAAGAGATGCTACTCCAATGGAGCGGGTTGAGAAAATTTCTAGACTTTACATGCTTGTTATATTGGAGGGCATCTTATTACCGAACACGTCGGGGAACCTTATTAGCTTACAATACTTGGCGTTCCTAGATCCCATCCACGACGTAGGTAAGTACAGTTGGGGCAGTGCAGTGTTGGCCTACTTGTACCGTGCACTTTGTCGGGCATCTATTGGTAATGTGGTTGACATTTGCGGATTTATTCCTCTCCTTCAGGTAACTTTACGTACTAAAGTTTTAAAATACATTCAAATACAAAAATCCTTTTAACATTACACTATACAAGAATATTTTTTCTATATTCAATTTTTTAATATATTTAAATTACATACAAATAATTTCTAAAAATTATTAAAAATAGATATATGTAATTGTTAATTGTTTTTTGTTAATGATGATAGTTTAATTATTTTATTTGTCACATTAAGGTTTGGTGTTGGGAGAGGATCTTGCATGTACAACCATCAACTCCTCTGCCGCATGATGGTGACGTATTACTTCCATATGCTAGGCGATGGACGTGTGAAATTGATAGGGATACTGAGTCACATCATGTTTTTATCTCGATTAGAGACCAGCTAGACCACATGACGAAGGATCAGGTACATCAAATAATTTTTGCAACTCTTTACTAGTTTTTTAAAGAATGTGAACATAAAGGATCTTCCGGTCGAAAAGAGGAAGAGGGACAATGAAGATGAGGATGGATATACAGGACTTAGACCGCGAGATGTTCTACGAATTTCAAGAAAGGGTTGTGGAACATAATATTATTATTTTTGTATATGTATCTTTTTTTGAGGGTGTATAGTATTATTATTTTATTTATATATAGTTATTATTTTTGTGTATGTATCTTTTTTTTGAGGGTGTATAGTATTATTATTTTATTTATATATAGTTATTATTTTGTGTGTGTATTTTTTTTTTAAAAAGTGAATGAAAAATTTTGAAAATATAAACATGACTCGAGGATGATAAAAAAATATGAATAAAAAGTTGCATAGAAATTGATACAAGAATAAATTAACACATGTAAACATCTTTCTTTAGCTACTACCACCATATGAGACGTTTCGAGCTCGTGAAGGACAGTTGCGCCTATTATGGCCTATTTGTTTGCACGTTGAGCACTTGCGAGTGAGTGTACTTGCAGGAACATCCATTTCATTATGTATACGGGTGATTTTATTTACGCCCACTTTTCGTAAATATTTTTTATTTGCTATTATAAGAAAAGGACTATCAGGCCAATATTTTTCACCGCCGAGTGGATTGAATTGTCCAGAGTAGGCTTTTTTGTAGCTACGCACGCTAAATTCTGGTGCCATATGCTCCTATGCTTGATACCCAATTTGGTCAAATCCCTTTATTGCATGAGAACACGGAATGTGGTATGATTGCCATTTACCACATTGACATTTTCCTTGTGATGCATTTACAATGTGCTTATTACCACCACGGCCATGATGCATATGTGTCTGCACCTCAAATATGTTTTCCCTTTGTTGGTGATAGTTGATAAGTGTGTGACGCTGTGACTTTTTTCGATTATCCTCAAAAATCTTGAATGGTTTAGGCATCCATTGTTGCTTTTGTTGTACTAGTTGATTGACAAATTTTGATCTTGTAACAAATCGATTCACAATCTGATTGTAAGTTAGTCTTACCATTGCAATAACTGGCAGGCCCCTGGCTGACTTAAGAAGACCATTGAATGACTCGGAACTATTTGTTGTCAGCATGCCCCCATCTCCTACCTTCCATCCTTGTGCAATGTCCATTTGTCAAGATTGTTCTTCATTAACCACACATACGCTTTTGGGTTAATCTCTTGATTATCTCCATTTTTTCCAAAACCTTTTTCTCCTGATAATGATTTGCAGCTGCCCATAAAAGGTTGTTCAAAGTGACATTTTTGAATTTTTTTTTTTGAAAATTGACCTTCAAATGTCTTAAACAAAAATGATGGAACCCAAATGGGGCCTGCCAATTGAGAGAATTATACACGGATGAGAGTATTCCGTGATGTCTGTCTGAAATCAATGCCACACCTCTACGACCCTTGACAACGTGCAAGTGCAAATGATCCAAAAATAAACTCCATGTCTCCATGCTCTCATTCGCAACTATTGCAAATGCCAAAGGTAATATTGAGTCGTTACCATCCGTTGCAATCGCAATCAACAACTTGATATCATATTTTCCATAGACATGTGTTCCGTCGATCGATATAACAGAATGAAAAAACACAAAACCATCAATGCATGGTTTAAAAGTCCAGAACACACAGTTGAATACATCTTCAATAACATCGACACGCCGCTCTGTTGTCCATTCAACGATTGTTCCGGGATTGAAGTGTTTCAAAGCTTCCATGAACCTCGACAACTCGGCAAAAGAACCCTCCCAAGTACCATAGACTTTTTCAAAAGCACGCTTGCGACCAAGATAGGCTTTTCTTCTGCTTATCGAAATGCCATATGCTTTAACAACAACTGTTTGACAGTCTTTGATGGAAAACTTGAAAAGTAAAAATAATATTAATTATCAAATAAAAAATGAATATTTTCTTATTAAAGAAAAATCATCTAAGGATAAAATAGTACCTTGGCGTTTTTTCTATATCAACACGGAGGACGTTAGCAATCATCTCAACATCCAAGTTGAAATGTCCATCGCAGCACGTACCCATATCACTTTATGTTCTTTAATGTATCTTTCATCTTTCCACATGTTAGTATGTTTATCATTAAAAGAAGTTAGCCTAAATCGACATCCTTGTTCTACACGCCTGCAAACAAGTCGCCATGATTTCTTTGTCGATTTAATAACAAAGTACTCCCTCGCTATCTTTAAATGTAGAAGCTTAACTGCTTTTTGCAAGTGCTTCTTTGAATTGAATAACATGCCTTTTTCAATATAAATAGCACCATTCATGAAATCTTCCGGTTCACGCCCCGTACGTTGTGATGTATATTCATCATGTGTATCGCCAAAGATATCTGGACCATCTGGGAGATGATCAAGATAAGGAATTTCATGATTACGAAACTGACTCATGGACATTGGTCTTGGCGACTGATTGGGCATTAAAAAATCATCATCAGTAGATGATGCCTCAAATGGAACATTATCTCCTGATTCCTCGGCATTAGGCAAATCATCACTATCACTAGCTGAAGGTGAGCCGTAATTTGGCAGGTCACGATCATTGATATTCACAGGATCAATGGGCTCATCATGTGTGATATTTTCCCTATGTATGTAAAAAAGTATAAATATTTGTCTCATGCAATTAACTTACTTAAATAAAAAATCAAGTGTTGGACATACCGATAATCATCTGCATCAAAAGTAGGCGAGACATGAAAATTTGAGGATATCCCAACATTTTCCGTCATTTCAAAGTGTGAGGACTGGTCAAAATAATTAACTAGTCCTAACTTGGAGCAATATTCATTTCTTGCTGAGGTAAACCGCTACAAAATATATAATAATAATAATAATAATAATAATAATAATATAATAATAATAATAAGAATAATAATAAATCATATAAATTAATAAATAATTGACAAAATCAACAAATAATAATCGAAATATAATTATTGAGCATTACCAGTCACTTTCATTGATAGTTTCGTTCAAATCAAAATCATATTGACCGGTAAGAATATTTTGATAATGAGTCATGTTAGGAAAATCAGTAGATTGAGTTATCGGAAATCCATCAACGCTATTATGATTTTCTAATCGGGGATGGATATCGACCGATAAAGGAAAATGTTGTTGACTAGTCTTAGGCTCCTTCCTAACATAGATTTCAAGTATTGTTAACTTGATTTGATCTATGTAGTCATTTGAAACCCTAAAAAAGTCGGTCAACGATTCGTCATTATAGATAATCCACTCTCCAAAAATTTACTTGTCCTTGTGATAAAAATGAAGTAGGGTATTTTCCGACTATAATCAAATTATAATCAGTACTGTTTATACCCATTCTTTTATAAATTG
>JAJOOF010014120.1:0-22982 GCA_029582545.1 Solanum lignicaule | reverse complement strand
TTGATTTTCTTTTACTTCTGACACTAATGATGATTCAACCCCATTCATCACCACTACTCCTCCTTATGTGGAATCCATTAGTCGAACTCCTAGTCGTGTAAGTCTATGCACCTATTTTGCTAACTCTCTCTTATCTTCCTCGAAATGGGTGGTACTACCCATAGATAACCTGCTCAAGGCATCAACAACAACATTAGCCTTACCTGGGTGATAAAGAATACTCATGTCATAATCCTTGAGTAATTCTAACCACCTCTCCTGTATAAGATTAAGCTCTTTCTGACTAAACACATACTGAAGAATCTTGTGATCGGTGAACACATCCATATGAACACCATAAAAATAATGACGTTATTTTTCAAAGCAAATACTACGACAACCAACTCTAGATCATGGGTTGGGTAATTCTTCTCATGAACCTTCAACTGTCTGGAGGCATAAGCTATAATTTTGCCATTCTACATTAATACAAAACCCAAACCAACTCTAGATGCATCACAATATACGAAAAATCGTGAGTACCTTCTAGTAAGGTTAACACTGGGGCAGTAGTCAACCTCTTTTTCAATTCCTGAAAGCTTTTCTCAAAAGCTTCAGACCATTGAAATTTAACTGTTTTCTGAGTTAACTTGGTCAAAGGGGACGAAATAGATGAGAACCCCTCTATGAACCTTCTATAATATCCAGCCAACCCCAAGAAACTCCTAATATAACTTGGAGATGTGGGTCTAGGCCAATTCTGCACCATCTCTATTTTCTGAGTATAAACTTTAATTCCCTCTCCAGACACAATGTGGCCTAAGAATGCCACAGACTCAAGTCAAAACTAACACTTAGAGAACATGGCATATAACTCTCTATTCTTTAAAGTTTGGAGAACTATACTGAGATGGCTAGAATGATCTTCCTCATTCCTCGAATAGATTAGAATGTAATCAATGAACACGATAACAAACATATCTAAATAGGGCTTGAATACTCTATTCATAAGGTCTATGAATGCTGCAGGTGCATTGGTTAAACAGAACGACATGACTAGAAACTCATAGTGACCATAACAGGTCCTGAAGGCTGTCTTTGGAATATCACATTCCCTTACTCTTAACTGATGGTAGCTAGATATTAGGTCTATCTTAGAGAAACAAGTAGCACCCTGAAACTGATCAAAAAGATCATCAATTCTCGGAAGAGGATACTTATTCTTAATGGTAACCTTGTTCAACTGGAGGTAATCTATACACATCCTAAGGGAACCATCTTTCTTTCTCACAAATAAGACCAGAGCGCCCCAAGGTGAGACGCTTGGTCGAATAAAACCCTTATCAAGGAGATCTTTCATCTGCTCTTTCAACTGTTTTAACTCTGCTGGTGCCATTCTGTATGGTGGAATAGATATAAGATGAGTATCTCGAAGAGTATCTATACCGAAGTCTATTTCTCTCTCAGGAGGGACTCCGGGAAGATCATCTGAAAAGACTTCTGGAAACTCTTTTACTACTGAAACTGACTGAATATGAGGTATCTCAACACTAGAGTCATTAACTCAGACTAAGTGATAGACACACTCCTTGGAAACTAACTTTCTTGCCTTAAGGTACGAAATGAAACGACCCTTAGGCACTACTGAACTACTTTTCCACTCTAAGACTGGATTATTTGGAAACTAGAACTTGACTACTCGAGTTCTACAATCTATAGACACATGACAGACATGAATCCAGTCCATACCCAAAATGACATCAAAATCTACCATGTCTAACTCAACTAAATCAGCCATGGTGCTCTTATGATTGATGGAAATGGGACAATCACGATAGATTCTCTCTGCTAGAATAAACTCACCAATAGGTGTAGAAACACTGAAGGGCTCACTAAGTTGCTCAGGAAGAACATTAAAATTAATCACAACATACAGAGTTACAATGGATAAACTCGCTCCTGGATCTAGCAAAGCATAAACATTAAAGTTAAAGACTTGGTTCATACCAGTGACAACATCAGGAGAATCCTCTTGCTCTTGGCGACTAGTGATAGCATACAGATGGTTTCCTCCTCCGCCTGCCCCTGAATTATCTCCTCTAGATGCATCTCTGTCTGGTGGAGCAACTGAAGAAGACTGGGCTCTATTTCCCCATTCCCATTACTCTGCTTGTTCTGTGGACATTTTTTCATGAAATGACCGTTTTGACCACACTTGAAGCAACCAGTGGAGCCATCACGACACTTTCCTGAGTGGTTCCTACCACACTTAGCACATGCAGGAGGCTTACTACCTCCTTATGCCATACTACCCTGAGAATAGGCAGGTTTGGCTCTGAAATTCTGGCTCTTGAACTCACTTTTGTTCTTTGGTGTATGTCCATATCCTCTATCAGCATAGCTGCCTTGCCTTCCTTACTTGACAAACGAGACAAACCAGCAATGAATAAACTCATCCTGCTCCTCATGTCAGTAACCATCTCTGGAGCATAGCAGGAAAGTTGCGTGAACCTCAGACTATACTCATGAACGCTCAAAGAATCCTGCTTAAGTGTGAGGAACTCTCGTACCTTAGCCTCTCTCAGTTCTCGAGGGAAGAAACGCCCAAACAAGGCCTCCTCAAACACAGCCCAACTCACAATTGTTTATGTGCAAGCACGAGTTAGAAAGAAACTGTATAGAGATACACTCTATCGCACGAAATGAGTATGAAAGAAGTGAAGGAGATTCCTAAATGTTGTAGCCTCGTAATTATAGATGTGGCACGCTTCACACCGATAACTAGGACTCTACAGACACGACTTCATAGACTCCCTAGGACTCTTGAACTATGTGCTTTGATACCAAGTTTGTCACGCCTAGAGCCTACACCTTGGGTACGACTAGCACTCGAGAACCATTGATGTCCCCAAGCGAACCCTTGGCCTGGTTTACTTACTCAACAGAAGACTTTAAGCATGAAGAAAAGAACTCAAATACAAGATAATTCAATTGTCTCAAACTAAACTCATAATGTTTTAGAAATAAACATTTAACTTAGCCAAAGTGGCAACTAAAATCTGAACATAAGCCAATAACAAAGTAAAGACAAATGAACTAACTAACTGTTTATCTATTAAGCCTCTAATAACTGAGATGTATGTCGGGACAGGACCCACGACATCCTAGTAAACTAAATACTGAAAAGCAATAAAAAGGGATCCTCTGGAAGAAAGGAGGTTTACCAACAAACTCTAGAGCTTAACTCGAATCAACGATGCGCTAGATGCAGATCCTGGTTACCTGTGTCTGTATCATTAAAAGATGCAGGCCAAATGGCATCAGTACATTGAATGTACGTGTATGCGAGGAGAATTATAAAACAAGACATAAGCTTGAAAAGAACTGAAAGAAACACTTACCTTGGCTTGACTCAACTCATGAACAACTTAACTCAATATAAAGCAATAAAACACATGCAATATATAGAAAGCCTTTAAAACAGTAGAAAACAACTTAGTTCGTTAAAGAAAATGCAATAACAAACTCAACTTTACTCATATAATAAAGTAATATAGTTTCTGTGGGAGTTTATCTAACCGACAACCACCACTTTGAGCCTAAGTGGTGATACATCATCTTACCCACACTGCCAGAACTGTCCTACACTTTGCCATCATATAGAATGCCTTAACTAAGTGGATCCACTAGTTTATGCTAAAAAACACTTAAGGAATCATCTAAAAAGTATGACCCTTTACTACCCATGATGGCTACATAGTTTATACAGACTTGAGTTAGTGTGAACTCGCATCCCTATATCGATGCTCAATACTACTCCCAAAATATACTTAGCTCATATGTTTTTAAAAAAAACTTCTTTCTTTGTTTTGAGATAATTACTCAAAACTTAGCTTAAAAGATCTTTTGGAATCGATGTTCCCTTTCTTGCTCAAATGTGAAAATATTTCTAACTTTTGGGAATACTTAGTTTCCGTATAATCTTTGAAGAAAGAACTTTTACTCTTACTCTTTACTCAACTCGAAGCTTAAGTCTTAAAACAAAGTTAAAACGTTTGTGAAAGACTTTTTAAAACTTTATGAACTTCGCTTGACTTGATTCTCAACTTCTAGACTTGACTCTTAATTTTCCTTGAATTGAATTTATGGATTCAAGGGTTGTGATTTGTGATAGGAAAGATCTCATGATGTTTATGAGTGTTTTTAGATAGCTAAACATGAGGAAAGATCAAGAAATCACTGTCTAGGAACAAGTCCGTGACGTGGAGTTGCATTTAAATATTTGATCGTGAAATTATTTTTGAAACAGTGGAGTCCACGACCTCTTTGCGATGTGGAGAGAAAATTTTCACACTGAAGGAACAGGTACGCGTCGCAGACCTGGTACCTGTTCCTTGTTCGATTTTTTTCTTTCTCGTTATCTAACCCCAATTCGCCTAATTCCGATTCTTTTTCTAAATCCCTCTTTAGATTCAAATACCAGTATATATACACAAGAATCTAACTCAAAACAACTCTTAAATCGACACGATTTCATCAAGAACTCCACAATCCCATCAAATCTCAAGAACTAAAGCAAACTTCAAGAACATCATACTTTCAACTTTCTAGAAATGAATTTCGCTGAAACAAACATGATTGGCGCGTGGGTGAACAAACCCAATGCTATGAAAGTCTCACATACCTTGTAGGGATCACCCCTTGATGAAATCCACGATCTTAGCTTCGAGAATTTGACGATTCTTGCTTCTTCTCCTCCCTTCTCTTCTTCTTTTCTCTTCTTTAAAACCCTAATTCAATATTGTAAAAGCGTAAACTGAATCCTATCAGTTTAGACCCCAATTAATTACCAAAAAATGAAATTAAGTCATGGGGCATGGAAAAGACCATAATGCCCTTCTAAAACCAGGATTAGACTTTCCTTAATTGAACAACCCAACTTCCAATGGACATATCTCACTCATACAAACTTAGAATCGTGCAAACTCGACGGCGTTGGAAAGATAATTCCAAGATATTTCCTATAGTATCTGTAAGCACACCTAACACATCCTGAGCTAGAAGTTATGGTTGTTTGAAGTTGACCAAAATCCCAAACTAAACATAACTTAACAAATTTCTAGATTTTTCATTCTTTCCTAAAATGACTATTTCCAATTCTAACTCTTTCTAGTTCTTTCAATTAGCGAGATGTTACATGTTAACTTTGAAGACTCCTCCTCAAATTCCACTTGTGGATCTTTCGCAGGTTCCTTCTTTGTTATCTTTATAAAGGTATCCTGAAATGGCCTATCCAATGTCTTCACCAATCCTTGTTCCTGCAATGGCATCACAAATAGACCCTTTGACGAATATCCCCTCAATAAGTGCATCAATCCCAATGGAGAACAATTTTAATGGCTCATTTGGCATTCCACATAGTCCTTCATTTTCTGAGTTGCTGAGCTTGAATGATGATGAGCTAATGACTTTACTTGATGATACATCTTTCGACATTCATGTTCAAGATCCAAATCACCACCACAACAACTTATAAGGATCTATGATATATTAATTATTAGTAGAAATGTCTGTACTTTGGTTTCATATAGATTTCTAAGCATGACAATATAAACACAAAATATATAGTACTTGTCTTCATTTAAGTTAGCATTTATGTTTTGATTTTAACCTCCTTAATTTTATGTTTTTTACTATTAGAACATTGGATAACTTCTGAATTGCTTCTCAGTTTTTACTATGACTCTATTGTTTAGTTGATCAGAATTTCTTTGAATCGAGTTGTATTGTTGCCAAATTTATAATTATGATACAAAAATAAAAACAAAATGATGATGAATGAATGTTTAGGTGAGAAGATTATTATTTTCTTAAGAAAATTAAAGAAGATATTTAATCCAAATATTGCTAGGCAGGTTGAAGTTTCTTCGCTTAAGATTTTTTTTTATGTGGTTTAACTATCATAAGTGCTACTTGTTTCTTCGTTATATTCAAATGATATAAAAAAAGTTGTTCTCCCTGGATAACTGTTTTTTCTTGAAAAATATAATATATATGAATAAAAAAAAACAGAAAAAGAAAAGAAAAAGTTATCCCCACATATATAACATTTCTTGGATCAAGATTATTCTTTTTTCTGGAAGAGAGGTAATAGGGTTAGGGAGAGACAATTCATTTTTTTATTATATATAGTTAAGGATAGAAGATTGAACCAGATTTTAATTGTGATCTTTTGTATGTTAAGCTTACTAACTTGCAAAAGATATTGTATGACATAAGCTTACTTATTATGGTTCATGAAATAAGATAAAAGAGATAACTATGTTTAAATTGTGTTCGGCGGACACAAGCCCTCGGGACTTGACACTTGGACACTGGAAAGCTTGTCCGAGGGTCCTTCGTTTGGAACTACCCTTTTCCTTTCCAAAGTGAAATTCCTCCTTGCTTTCACCTTTGACTTGTGCCAAACTCCACTTTTGTTGTTTCTAGGCGGAATGATTCATCAACCTTGGTATCGGCAACCAAGACACCCTTCTTTGTCGAATCAATCTTCAAAGCATCATCTTCAAACCATGACTCCGATCATGGTTTCCAGTTGACTTTATCTTGGTGACAGGGGCAGGAGAACACTTCACAAAATGCTCTTTGAAAGTGAGCGATATCTTTGAAATTCAATTAGAACAACACTGGGTGGGTAAGATATAGGATTCTTGTCTGAGTCGCATGGATCACAAAATGGATCTATGATTTCAAGTCCACTCGTTGATTTTGAGAAAATCGAATCAATTGGCTTGGCCGTTAAACTTTTAGCTCGTGGGTAATATATATAGTATAACATAAATTTACGTATAGGACTAATTAAAAATACAACTAGATTTAAATTTTGTGACCTTCTCTCCGTTAAGTTTTTTAACTTGCAAAGAATATATATAGCATAATTTACATATAGGTTTTAGATAGAAGATGATTGAAGTTCAACTAAGCTTAAGTTATGATCTTTTGTCTGTTAAATTTTTTAACTCGCGGTGAATATATTTTGTATAATGATTAATGTTGCAAGTACACCTCATCCAATTCTAGGGTTAAACGATCGTTAACTAGTATAAAACCCAACGAAAGGTTGGGTCAAACCCACAGGGAGCAGTACATGTTCAAATTCAATTATGAAGTGCAAACGTGGTCTAATCAGTTATAGGAATATAAATTATCAAAAACATACAAACAAACAAATCTAAAGGGGTGACAACAAATGTCATATGGGGGGTTTGGATTTGCAATTATGAGCTACTGTTAGTGAAATACTTACAAGATAACAAAATAACAACATTACAATTGAAAATGAAATGAAGAAATAAAAATCTCTTCCGGCTGAGGCGCGGATATCTCGCTCTCTTTAAGGAGATTCAAACCCACTGCAACAAATGTTTTTCACCAGTCCAGCAGTAGTCCTTCTTGACTTGTTCCCTCCAGGATACAACAACCTTAACACAAAGTATAACTCAATAACTCTAGACAAGAGTTGAGTCCAAAGCTCCACAAAAAGAACACATCCCTTCAACTAATAAGAACTCTCTTTTTTGACTAACTTTTTCCTCTCTATATTTTTCTTGTGTGTTGTGTGTAACAGATCAAATGATGACCACCCCTATTTATACTAGAAGAAGTCTTCCTAGCAATGAATAGGAAGATAAATGGTGTAGTAAATAGTGAACATAATGGCCTTAGGAGTTACATATGTTACAAGGTATAATTGAGGATAATGAGTTAAATAATGTGAGTGCATCCAATGCCACTAACGGGCAGAATGAAGAGTTGTACAATGGCACAATAATGTGCCAAATGAAAATGTCAGAAACGGCAGAATCAATGTAATTAAGCCTCACAATACATTGATTCCAAGGATAATAAAAAAGAGACTAACGTTCTGGAAATGGAATGTGCATCTTAACTATAATTTTATAATATTAAAATTCTCCAAAACCAACAGCTACAATACAATCAAGCACTAAGGAAATAACAATTTAGAGAAGGATTTTTGCGATGTGATCGATTATAAGCAATTTTCACTTATGGGTAATTGAAATTACTAAAAAATAGCTAAATATCAGCGGATAGGCTAAACTATAGATGCAATAGCTTTCTCTCGAACAACTATTACGAATAAGGTGATTTCTTTCGAACATCAACAAGCTTAGCAAATAAGAACAACCCACACCTTAATTCATCCACTCTGTCGAGCTAGATGGGTAGAATCAGATTTAGAATTTACTCTTTCGAGCTAAACCTATATCAACCCAATAACTACAATCATCAATTGAAAACCTTGATTCTAAAACCTCTTTTTCAAGCAAGCATAGAATTCTAAGTTCGAATTGCATTTGCAACTACAATTCTTAGTTTAAAACACAGCTATCAATTAAACCCACTTCAACTAAGCATTTAAATTAGTAATTAACAATACCCATAAGCTTATTCATCCCATAATCACATGATCACACCCCAAGAATTGAGGTTTTAGCTAAACATCATAAAAAGGTAAAAACAATTACCAACTCGATTAGCTATCAGCTGGGTAAGAGTCTCCAAGCCTTTACAATGTTTTCCAAGGGTTAAATTCAAAGGCCCACTTTCAAATCCTCAAAATTAAGCTTATAAATCCTCAAAGTCTATAATAACAAATGAAAAACTAAGAGAAAACTCTAATTCTAAAACTTGGGGATCCAAAAACTAAAAACCCCTGAGAACTTCTTTTAAAATCCAATTTATAGTTGCCTGCGTTTTGGCCTAAAAGTCCACTCGGCAAAATAAGTCGCGCCTCGGCGAGTGGTTCGGAGATCCACCTTTTGCTCTCTTCCATCGCCATTTTGCATTGGTTCTTAGCATCCCAAGTCCTGTAACTTTGGGCAATCCAGTTTGTTATCGTGAACCAATCGGCGATTCGCCGACTGCCCATTTCTGTCACCAACTTGATTTTTTTCAAATCCTTTCTATTTCAGAAAAACCTATTCTATGTCTTGTGGAAGATTGACCCTTTTGGATGCTATCGAGTAGTATGGAGGATCTGGTCCATCTCATGCTGTGCTCTGCTTCCATTTTGGTCATGTGAAGTTTCTTCTGGAGAAGTTCATTTTTTATGGTTATGGATTGAAATTCTTTGTTCAACTCTTTTAGCTTCTTGTGAAGAAGACGGTTTTGTTGTTCTAAGATCTCATTTTCATCTCTTAATGATGCATAGTCATCCATTAACAGATCGCTTTCGGAACAGGTTGATTGGTATGCATTTATGAGAGTATGTAACAGAGATTCTAGTTTTCTTTTTGAGTAAGAGTCAAGATTTTCTTTAATGTGATGCTAACTAACCTGATCCTGCTTGTCCTCGTCTTTTTCTTTAGAGTCTGACCCAGCCATCAATGCCTGAATTGTCTCCTGTATCTGACAACTATTTTCCCTTTCCTCTGGTTCAACTATGGCTACTGGTGCAAGGAAGTCATATTTGTCAGTTTGCTCGATTGCAAGTAGGGATTGATTTTCAATTTCCTCATCTTCAGACTCATCTTCTGACATGCCTCCCAGTGTAGCAAATGCTTTATTCATTGAGAGATCAACCTCTTGGTTAGTCATCCTCCTGTTGGTTAGGAATATTTGTCACCCTTAACATCCTTTTGTTTTGTCCGAGTTATTCTTTTTATGTTCTAAGGACCAGAGTGGACATAATTTAACTAAATGATCTGGACTTCCACATTTATGGCATAGTTGCTCTCTCGAATTTTCAGCTGCCTTTTGAGGACTTCTTCTTTGAAATATTTGTCCTCTTTTTAACATTTTGGAGAACCTCTTTGTCATAAGTGCAATATTCTTATCCTCAAAATCTTCAGGTGTTGTGGCTTTCAGAACCAACTTTTTCTCCATTCTTTTACTGCCAATTTTTTTTCTTGATTCTTCTTTAGTTCATATGTCATGAAATCTCCAATAAGCTCATCCATGGACAGTTTATCTAGATCACGTGCTTCAGTGACGACTTCCACTTTAATTTCCCATGACGATGGTAGAACACTTAAGAGTTTTCTGACAGCCTTTCCATTTGGAATTACTTCTCCTAACGAGTAAATCTCATTAATGATTGCAGTGAACTTGGTATGAATATCTTGAATTGTTTCTCCTTCCATCATTCTAAACAGTTCATATTGTCTGTTCAAATTGTCGATTTTAGATTTCTTAACCTGAGTTGTTCCTTCATGTGTAGTTTATATAGTTTCCCAAAATCAACTTTGCATCCTCGCATGATGAAATTCTATTGTACTCATCTGGTCCTATACCGCATATTAGGATTTTTTTTTTTTAGCTTTGGCGTTATTTTGAATGGCGAGTTTGTCTGCAACATCCCATTCTTTCCTTTCCATTGGTACTAGGGTGATTCCATCGTCTCCTTTCTTCATGGGTATGGTAGGTCCATCTAGGACTACGCTCTAAAGATTGAGATTTTTGCCTATCAATTGATCCATCATACAATTTTTCCACCATCCATAGTATTTTCCATTGAATAGTGGTGGTTGAGTTTGAGAAGCTCCTTCTTGCGGGGTAGGTGATGCTGCCATTGATTCTTTTCAAGATGTGAGTCTTTTAACGAAAAGACCTGCTCTGATACCAATTGAAGAAACCTTACCCAGTATTCAAGAACCAGGTTCTTGAATATTACACACGATACTTTATGTTTAAAGAACAATAACACCAATGTATCATGGAAACCTTCCTAACTCAAGGAAGAGAAAAACCACATCGAAGTTTTATATTAATTCAAGATTTACAACTCAGTTAATCAATGAATCTAACTCTAAACTTCTATCCTTTTCGATTAACTCTAATCAAACAACCCTGAACTCTCCAAGAAGTCAAACTCGCTTCTTGTTACAACAAAACTCTCAAGGACTCTCTCTTAATTCTAACCCCAAGAACTCAAACCCACTTCTTATTTACAATTCTCACAAACTCTCTCAAAACTCTCACAAACACTAATTCAACTATGAATCAATGCGACTCAACTATTTTGAAAGAAATCCTAACTCTAGAATTCTTTCGTTCTCTACTTCACGAACTCTTTGGCCTTCGTTATGATTCTCTCTCTCACTTTTTCTATCTTTTCTCAGTTGCCAAAGACGACTTCTTCTTTGTTCTCCGCTGTCCTTTTATAGAGTCTGAATTTGCTTCAAGTCTAATTTGTATAAAAAGAGAAGTTATAGTTGTACCAGGAAAAGAGTTAGAGATTTCTTTAAATTTGAATCCTTCTTCCTTCTTTGTACAAAACTTCTTCTTTTATTATTTCCTTTTGCAACTTGATTTTCTTTTAATAACAACCTCTTCTTTTTGAAACTCTTTTTTTTGATGTCGGCGTAAGTAAAGTTTGTGTCCCGTCTTTTTGAGTGTAAGTTCTATGTTCATTGATGAGAACCAGGTTCATAATGTCTTTCATCAAAATTGCTTGAGTTATCACAACTGTATAAATCCTACGTCTAGCGAGTTTCTCTAGCACTCACTCAAACAAAATCACAAATTTGTCTCAGCTGTATACACATGCTAAAGGGTCTTAATCTTTTCCATCTAGTCACGACCTGCATGGAACCCTAGGTGTCCATGTACCGCACCGAGATGGTGCCTGATCCAACCACACTCATAATCACTTATCTCTAAGCTCACATCGAACTCTAACCAATTATCATCAAAATAGAAACTGTAGAGTTACCATATCTACATATCTCATTTGCTAGCCTCTCCAATAATCTCTTAGGGTAACTCAGTAAATCATTATATATCATATATCGTATATTATATTATAAGTGGAAAGCTTCCAAGTTAAAAGTTGATTACGAAAATGTCCCTATAAAGTCATAATAGTATGGACAAAAATGTGAATACACATTAATAATTATAATAAATACGATCATTTTCTTTAAATACTATTATTATATATTTATGGACAATATATATATACACACACATTAATTATAATATATACTTTGCCTTAAGTCTGCCAATAATTTCTTAACATTATTGTAAACAAATGTAAATTTACTATACAAGTGATTCATAAAAGCTACTGCACATTCATGGTATGAATACAAAAGGACAATATTTACTATACAAGTGATTCTTAAAAGTTACTGCACATTCATGGTATGAATACAAAAGGACAATCACATTTATATTTATTAACTCTTCCATTTCCCCCTAATGCATGAAGATAACCACATAAGCTAAATAAATTAATATTCCTCCATTATTCATTAATTAATGCACATCCTATATCACATAGTTGTGATTGAGGTGGATTCTTTTTATCTAGCGATTGAAAGATAGGTAAATCTAATTACAATGTTCTTTTCTAACCCCCTAAATCAGTTGAATTTCACTGTTTCAAAAAAATAACCTAATATATTGTTATCATTATACTTGAATTTATGCATATTATGTGGTTTTGTTATATGCATACAATAGTTTAGTACTGGGATATTTACTGTAAGTGTGATTAGCAGATGAAAAAGTACAAATGAAACATGAAGAGATATTGTTATCATCAAGGCTCATTATCAATTTCAAGAAATTTTGGAAGGAGATGATTAAAAATAACGAGATATTATCACCAGATGATACATGTTGAAGCAGCAAACAAGGAGCAGTTCAAATGATAAGTCTTACTGTTCCAGATGTTTTGATGATCTTCACAAATGCAGGGACCCGATCCTCTGCAGAGTGTTCTCGTCCAGGGCAATTTGCCATACAGCTAGAAAGCTGTCTCGTCAGAGGTTGGTGAGGCGCCAGCGTACTAAACCAATCAGAATGGACGAGGTTGTTTGTCCATCAGTTAATTATATCAACTTTAAGGTTACCTTTTGCGATAGAGAATATCTTACTAAAATAAGAAATTTATGCTATGTAAGCTTTGTTAGTCTTTATCTATTTGATTTAAGTGGTTTTATTCTACTCTAATATTAATAATGATACTCCTTTCTTTAGATTTTTGAAGTCCTTATGATCTTTATATTATAAATTATGAAGCACAAAATTTTTATTATTTTTATCTAAATGACATGGTTATCATATATTTGTAAAGGCATGTGTTTGATCCTTCAACTTCTATGGTTTGTGTGACTTGAAAGTATGACTTTACATTAATAATCAAAATCATCTGGTTCAAGATTTTGTGATTTCCTCTTAACTATCTTTAGCAAGTTTATTTTTTCTTCTTCTAAAAAAATGAGGGGGGGAAGGGGAAATGGGAGAGAGGATTACAATGTCTGGACTCGAATCCTCTCCAACTAGCTAAGGTGGAAGTTCAGATAACCAACCAAACTAAGTTACTAAGATTCTCCTTTGCAAGTTTGGTTCACTGCTTTAAACATAGGATATTTTGTATGTAATATTTATTTTTGTATACTCAAACATACTTCTAAATAATATATAAACACATCGTTTTATTTTTAAAATTACTTATTACAATATAGTATGAGAATACCTAATTGGTTGTTTCATATTTTATCTGTCTATCTATATGCATGTATTTTGTTAGAAGTGTCTGGCGCAATTCCAACTGATAGTAGCAAACCAGTGGAAACAATAAATGATTTTAGCTAGGATCATGCAAGTACCGAGCAACAGATAGTACAAGCGAATGACATTGTCAAAACTTCTGTTGAAGATCAGGAAGAAGCAAGTAAAAATATGGACAAATCTCAGGAAGCAGATAATGAACAAAGCTTGGAGAATAAGGAGCTAATAATTGATAATGTTACCTCAAAGCAGAATGTGGAGAACCAGCAACAACACCATGATAAAAGCATCGAGACGAGTAATGAAAATGCAATCTACAAGGTAGATAGTACAGAACAATCAGGACAACAATGTCAAGAAGAGTATAATGAAAAATGTAATCCGACAGTAGTTGAATATCCAATTATTGTTGCACAAGAGAATGCAACAATTTCTCCTTTGAAAGTTCTACAGGACATTGTTTCACACTCATTAGTTGAAAGAATTCCTCAACCACAATCACATCCAAAACAATCTCAACAACATAGTTGTTCTAGCAGCACAGAGGAAGTTGATTCACATTCTATAAGTGAGGCACCACATAAGATGTAAAAATATCAGTTACAACAACTATCTAGTAGTACAGATGCAGTTGATTAAAATTTCGAAGATGACGATGCACCACCTTTCATTCAAGGTCAACAAGTACAACAGCAGAATGGTTCTTCCAATTCTAAAGAAGGGTCATTTGATGAGAGTAATAAGAATGGAGAGGAGGTCTTTCTCAAAAGCAACAAATCTGGCAAAAAAGAGAAGAATAGTAGCATTTCTATGGGGAGTTTGCCTACTAGGACAAGTTCAAGAAGAGGCTTGCAGAAGAACAAAGATTAATGATGAAATTCTTCTTTTGGAATATAAAATCGGTAAAGACACAAAAAGCTATTCAAAGGGTTCAAATGCTTAATAAAGCACATAAATTCAATTTTATTGCTTTAATGGAACCTTTTAAAAATGCTAGTGTAATCAACAAATATAGGCGGAGATTAAGCATGCATTTTGCAAAATCCAATTTTAATGGCAAAATCTGGATTTTTGTCAAAGAAGGTTTTCAAGTTGATTTTATTTTGGATGCAGCATATCACTATCAAGGTTCAAGATACTATTTTGAATAAGGATTTTTTCGTAACACTTGTCTATGCAAAATGTGATGGTGTGCAAAGAAGGGCTTTGTGGGAAGACATTTATCAGTTGCATAATTCCATGGATCTTCCATGGATTATTGGTGGGGATTTCAATGTGGTGCTAAATGCCGAGGAGAAGTTAGGAGGTCTTGCTGTACAACCTGCAGATGTAGATGATTTTTCTAATTGTATTGGAGATTGTGACCTCACAAAAGTGCCTTTTAGAGGTAGTCCTTTCACATGGTGGAATGGTGGAGCTGCAGAAGACTGTATTTTTGAAAGGCTGGATAGAGTGTTAATTAACCATGAATTTCAAAATTGGTTTAATCATACCGAGGTTGAACATCTTTCTAGGACTGGATCAGACCATGCCCCTATGTTACTAAACTGTGAAGAACATGTGGTGAATATTTGTAAACCTTTTAAATTTCTTAACTTTTGGGTAGAACATGAGTCTTTCAAACAAGTTGTGAGACAAAACTGGTGTGCTGCTAATGATTTTGATAATCTACTTTTTAGCTTCAAAGAGAAGTTAAAGAAGCTGAAATCTTAACTTACTTCATGGAGTAAAGAGGTGTATGATGATATTTTTAAGCAATTAATAATTAGAGAGGACATTGTCAAGATTAAAAGAAGTTATTCCAGGAGGATCCTAGTAGTTTAAATAGAGCAGCGGTGCAAAAAGCACAAGCCGAATTCAAAAAGTATTTACTTTTTGAAGAAGAATATTGGAAGCAAAAAACAGGTTTTACTTGATTTGAAAAGGGAGAAAGAAATATGAGATTTTTTCATAGTCTAGTGAAAGGAAGAAGGAAGAGATTACATTTGGCCAAAATTCATAATGAGCAAGGGGTTCTTCTGGAGGACAAGCAGATGATAAAAGATGAAGCTATAAGATTCTATAGAAACAGTTCTCTCAGGAAAGGGATGCCGAATATTTTTCTCTTCTCAAGCACATTCCACATGTTATTTCTGAAGAAAATAATGCTTTAATTAGAATTATGCCATCCATGGATGAGGTTAAAAAAGCTGTTTTTAATCTTAATGGTGACAGTGCTAGTGGTTCTGATGGCTTCACAGGTCTTTTCTATCAGAAGTGTTGGGAAATTATTGGATCAGATTTATATAGGATGGTGGATAGCTTTTTTGTAGGCAATTCTCTCCCAAAATTCATCACCCATACCAATCTAGTGTTGTTGCCTAGGAAGAATGATATACACTCATTTTTAGATCTTCGACCTATAAGTTTGAGTAACTTTGTTAACAAAGTTATCTCAAGGGTTATTCATGACATGCTAGGACTGGTGCTACCTAGATTGATCTCCTCTAATCAATCAGGTTTTGTGAAGGAAAGAAACATTATTGAAAATGTTTTGCTTACTCAGGAAATTACTTCTGACATCACAAAAAGGGGAAAACCATCAAATCTTATCATTAAGCTTGAGATGACAAAAGCTTATGATAGAATATCATGGTTTTTTTAATGAAAGTATTAGGAAAGATGGGTTTTTCAGTGGTGGTTGTTGATTAATTTGGAGAATTATTGCAAATAATTGGTACTCAGTATTGGTAAATGGACAGGCTCAGTGTCACGCCCCGAGCCTACACCCTGGATGTGGCTGGCACTCGAAGACCATTGCTAGCCTCAAGCAAACCCTTGGCCTGGCTTACTAACTCAGCGGAAAACTCTAAACATTATTACAATGATCAAATGAACTTACTCAAATAGCTTGGTAAAATAACTTAGAATGTTTTAAAGGTCAACATTCAACTTGGCCATAATGGCAACTCAAGTCTTAACATATGAAATGAAAAGTAAAGACAACTGAACTACTAACTGTCTTTGAAGCCTCTAAAACAAAGAGGGATGTTGGGACAAGACCCCCTGCCGCGCCCCATTTTTTTGCAAAACGGGTTTTGGTGCACGACCTAATAACTGTTTTGGGCTTTGGGTGGATTGAAGATAAGCGAGAAGACATAAATTGCACAATCAAATAGGATAATCAAATTTTATTTTTTGTTAAACTACCCCAAATAATTATAATTATTATAAACATATAAAAGGGAGAAGGAAAGGGAGACTCTGACAACTTTACGAATCAGCACTCGGCCTTTTATTTCGGGACAGACAAAACAAATGTTTGTCGTTTACGGCTCGAGGCAATGTCATCATCGCCGTAGGGCCTAAACTACCCCTACCCCACCACCGCATGCTTTTCGTCCTAAAAGGTGCTTATCGTCCCGACTTAATGTTCAAGAGGCATTGGACTATTAATAAGGAGGTTTTAGACTAAAAAAATAAAATAAATGTTCCTAATAGGCCCCCTAGACACCAAGCAAAACAAGTTGGACGATCATTTAGCATGTAAAGTCTCATGTTAGCCTCTAGATTTTATTATTAGCATGCTAGCAAACACACGTAATTAGTGAGAGGTCTCATTACTAAGTGTGTGGACATATGATCAAAGAGCAAGTATTGACAGTTAATTGAGCAGGCAGGGATATTATGAGGAAAACAGTGGCTAAAGTAATTCAACTAAACAATCTCGCATAGAGCTGATTTTAAAGTCTTAGATGATCGAGTGGCAGAAAGTTGTTAATTAATATGCAGAAACTGATTTAGTAGCTTATCTTAAGTAGCAAAACAGTGCAGAAATTAATTCGAACAATATTTAATCGGGGCAGAAAGTAGCAGATGCAGAAACTTAATTTTAAGTGGCATAACAAGACAAAAGCAGATTTTAGTTAACAATAGTTCAGATTTTAGTTCAGGAAATATCGTTATGCTGGCTCAACTCTTAAAATGCGGGAAGATATTAACCACTCATAGTGCAGGAAATATGCAAATAAGTTAGTTTTGTTTTGTTATTAACATTTTAGAGGGCTATCTAAATTATTTGAAGTGGCAGAAGCTATGCGTAGCAGACTTATCTCGGTGAACAACAAAGTGTATAGCAGATTTAAATCAGTTTTGAACATACCGAAAATCATTTTTACTTTATTTTACGTTGTAGAGATTAATTGCATTGCAGAAATTATGTACCAGTGGACAGGAAATGTGCATAGTTTTATTTCAGTTATTTAACATGCTGGAAATTATTTGATTACGCCTATGAACATGATTTCTAGGTGATTGAAAGGTTGTATGCATGGCTCCTATAGGCATAGTTTCTAAATATGAACATGCTGAAAATCATAGTAATATTCAGAAAAACCTATAGGCATGATATATATCTAAGTGTGAACATGTTGGCGATTATTAATAAAGCTCGCATTAACAGATAACAATTAAGGCAGATCGGTACTTAAAAGATTCAGATTTTACTCCTTTTAAATTCATCAATCATGCTGAAACTAGTGTATTATTAAAATCAACTAATTTAACATGTTGAAGTAGTTCCTATAGGTATAATTCTAAATATAGACATGCTCAATTACATGCTGACATGCAAGATTTGTTAAACTAGGTGAGATGATATATGATACAAATAACATGAAATATTAACAAATTTAATTTGAAAGTAGGTGATTTTAACAAAGTTAATGAATGAGATTAATTCTGCAATTTATTCATTTATTTAATCTTTTCTAACATGCTTGCATAATAATCTGAGGCGTTGATAAGGCAAGTAGCACATTTATTCCATTAGTTATTTAGCATGTGATAAAATATGTTTTAATCTAACATGTTAAAACAGTTTATGGGCCAGTTATTATCACAACACAAATAGACTCAACATATATAAGTAAAGCAATTAGCACATAAATCCCACTCCCCTCTTAGGCGATCCCCCAAATATTTCATATATATGTACTAGAGAGTTAGAGAGTTATTACAAGATTATTACAGAACCGAATAGGAATAAACCCAACAACAACAAAATTAACTTAAAACAAAAATAAAAAATCCATGAAAATCTCTTAACAGGCGACTCTTCAACTTGAACAAAATGTCCAAACCTGCTGAAGAAGATACGAGTATATACAATACACCAAGACAATAATACTCGCATAATATTACTTATTTCAACATATAGGTGGAAAACAGACATACACACATTTTGGCTAATCAAGGGTAGCATAAAATCGCACATAGAGCAAAAGGGATAAGAAACTGACCTGGATGCTTCCTTCTGTTCGTTTTTGAACATACAACAAACATACGATAATCATGATAGATGATGCAAGACGAAATTTAAACTAATGAAGGAGAGCTAATCGATTATCCAGAGTATAGTTATCAGCAATGCAGACGAACTTAATTCAAATAGACCCGTACACAGCAAAAACCGAGTAAAGCAGCACTTAGAATGTTTATCGGAATCTTAATTCTTTTAAGAGTAGAGAGCATATTTGTTTTTTTAATATTCAAGTATGAGCGAAGTCAAGATGATCAAATAATGAGGGGAGGAGTCCTATCTATAGTCACTGAAATACGGGCAAATAAGGAAAAGGAATAAAGGAAATCAATTAATATTATTTTCCTTATTTCAAAGGAGAGCCAAATCAAATTTATTAATTTTTGTTTTACCAAATATGGGGCAAAACTGAAATCAGCCAAATTACTCACCAAACCGGTAGGGATTTCTAAAAATAGAGTAGTAAGAATCAGTTCAAACCATAATTAAGGGGAGGGGAATCAATTTGCAGCACTATAAATTAATAAATATAAAATCAGCACAAGGAAAGAAATAATACATGCTTTACCATAATTTCAGACTTACCATAGGCAAGGGGTCGAGCAAATTACACCAAACTAATTACACAAAGCCATGAAGGTTAGCAGTATACGAAAGATTAAATCACAGAAGATGAGCAATTTGACCAGTCAATTAGCTAAGTTAACAACTTTAAGAGATCCTAACAGATATGAGGAAACAATTAACAAGTCACAATTACACATATATTAAGGGGATAAATCAGCAATGTAAAATATCAAGGAAAATCAAGAATACTTATCTAAGGAAGAACAAATGTGATTCTCAATCAATTAAGACTAAAAAAAATGATTTTTTACCATATAGAAATTAGTCAAAGGAATTCATAAACTAATGACTTTACTATGTCAACACAGAGAATGTGCAAATTGGCTGTTAGAGTAGATTTAAATGCAGCAAGTGTGCTAAAACTTCACGATTTGAAGCCTAACAGATCATAATAGAAACGATGAACGAGGGTTTGACCGAGAATTGCAACCTAAACATGCTTTCTAAGAATCAACAAAAAATATAATCACATGATGACATATTATAAACTCACCATATTTTAAAATCAAGAACAAAGTGTTAAAATGAATAAAATAAACTTACTCAGACGAATCTGTCAAAGATTCATCTTAAAACTCAAAAGAAAAACTTCAAAATGTTTGCCAAAGTTCGCTTTCTTCGGAGCTCGCCCAGTTGCTGGTTGGAACTGCTGTCGTTGTCATCCGTCGCTGCTAGACGGAGCAGCTGTTGCTGTCACGGAGCCGTTGCTTCGCCGGTCGGAGCTGCTGGAGTTGTTGTTTGTTGTTTTGCCGGAGAAAAGAGAGGAGAGAAGCAGAGGCGGCCAACGACTGCTGGCCTCGCCGGAGCCGCTGTTTGCCTCGCCTGGATGTTGTTTTCATTACTGCTATGGCAGCGAGAAGAGAGGATAGCAGAGAAGGCGGAGAGGTAGAGGCGGAGAGGAGAGGAGGGGTGAGGGAGAAGAGGAGAGGGGAACGACCTCTCCTCCAGTTTTCACTGGAGGCTCCCCATCGCCGGTGGTTCTTCACCGGCTGCTGCTGGTTCTCGTCGGAGAAGATGGGTGAGAAGAGAGAAAGAGAGCAGCGGCGCTAAGGGAGAGATGAGAGGAAGAGAATGAGAAATCTTAGGTTTAGGGTCTTCTTTTGAAATAAAATAGGAAGGTTAGGTAGATTTAATCTGGACCGTAGGATTATCGTTGATTTGTGAAGAACTTTGCTTCTATTGCCACTCACTTGACTAATTTGACCAAAAAGGAGATACCATTTGAATGGACTAAAAAATGTGAGGAGAGCTTCCAAAAGCTCAAGACTCTCTTGACCACCGCACCTATTCTAGCATTACCGGTGGAAGGTAAGGATTTTATAGTTTATTGTGATGCTTTTCATTCTAGGTTGGGTGCTGTGTGTTGATGCAGGGTAAGAATGTTATAGTTTATGCCTCACGTCAATTGAAGGTGCATGAGAGGAATTATCCAACACATGATTTAGAGTTGGCAGCGGTAGTGTTTGCTCTTAAGATATGGCGGCACTACCTTTATGGTGTTAAATGTGAGGTATTTACTGATCATCGTAGTTTGCAGCATGTCTTCACTCAAAAGGATCTGAATTTGAGGCAGCGAAGGTGGATGGAGTTACTTAAAGATTATGATGTGACCATTTTATACCATCCGGGCAAGGCTAATGTGGTGGCAGACGCTTTGAGTCGAAAAGCGGTGAGTATGGGTAGTTTAGCTAGCTTGAGTGTAGCCAAGCGACCTTTGGCTAAAGAAATTCAGACCTTAGAGTCTAAGTTCATGCAATTGGGCATCTCAAAAAGAGGTGGGGTGCTAGCTAGTATTGAGGTAAGGGCCACTTTCATTGAAGAGATCAAAGCCAAACAATCTGGAGATGAGAATTTGGAAGAACTTAAGAAAAACACTGCGATTGGTAAGGCACAAGAGACCACTCTTGATGCGGATGGTGTGCTAAATTTTAAGGGGAGAATATATGTTCCTAGAGTAGATGACTTGATTGAGAAATTGTTGGCAGAGTCTCATGGTTCGCGATATTCTATTCATCCGGGTGTGACTAAGATGTATAGAGATTTGAAGCGAATTTATTGGTGGCTGGGCATGAAGAAAGACATAGCGGAGTTTGTGGCGAAGTGTCAAAATTGTCAATAAGTGAAATATGAACATCAAAGGCCTGCAAGTTTGCTTCAAAGAATGTCAATTCCGGAATGGAAGTGGGAAAGAATAGCCATGGATTTTGTGGTTGGTCTTCCCAAGACTTTGGGGAAGTTTGATTCTATTTGGGTAGTGGTTGATAGATTGACTAAGTCAACCCACTTTATTCCGGTAAGAATAGATTATAATACTGAACAATTGGCTAAAGTTTATGCAAAAGAGATAGTGAGGTTGCATGGGGTGCCCCTCTCTATCATCTCAAACCGTCGTACCCAATTCACATCCAAGTTTTGGAGGAAATTACATGATGAATTGGGCACACAACTCACTTTTAGTACATCCTTTCATCCACAGACGAATGGACAGTCAGAGAGGACTATTCAAGTGTTGGAAGACATGTTGAGGGCATGTGTGATTAATTTTGGAGGGTATTGGGATAAGTTCTTACCTTTGTGTGAATTCTCCTATAATAATAGTTATCACTCTAGCATTGATATGGCACCGTTCGAGGCACTCTATGGGAGGGGATGTAGATCACCCATATGATGGTTTGAGGTTGGCGATGTGAAACCTTTAGGGGTTGATTTAGTGAAGGATGCTCAAGATAAGGTGAGGAGTATTCAAGCTAAGCTTTTAGCAGCCCAGAGTACACAAAAGAAGTATGCGGATCATAAGGTAAGAGACATGGCGTTTCAATTCGGTGAAAATGTTCTTCTTAAGGTATCACCCATGAAAGAGGTGATGAGATTTGGTAAGAAGGGTAAGTCAAGTCCGAGATACATTGGTCCATTTGAAATTCTTGACTGTGTGGGACCGGTAGCGTATAGATTGGCTTTACCTCCTAATTTATCAAGTGTTCATCCGGTATTTCATGTATCCATGTTGAAGAGGTATCATGGTGAGGGGATTATATCATTAAGTGGGACTCAATTATTAGACAAGGACCTCCAATACGAGGAAGACACTACAAGAAAATGCACTTAAAGCTACAAAATACATTATAGCTAAATCTGAAATATTTCGTGGCTAAACGCTTTAGCCATAAAATATTTTTTTGTAGCATCTGTGGCAAAATGTAGGGTGGCTAAAAGTTAGCTATGGACTTTACATGGTATGTGGCTAAGGACTAATACTTATAGCTACTAAAAAATTGTGTTGTAGCTATAATAGTAAAAAATTCTTGCTACAGAAGATATACTTATAGCAAATATGTTTACTCTTTTGCCACAATATATTAAATCTATAGCAATTTTTATATTGTAGAGACAATATATTCTATTGTGGCAAATGTCTTGATTTATTTGCTATGAAAACTTAAAATTTGTGGCTATTTTATATTTTTAATCTTCAATTGCACCTTAGCTTGATCAACATCGATCCCAATTTGTCATTTATATGCTCTTATTCCATAAA
>JAJOOF010014119.1:0-37372 GCA_029582545.1 Solanum lignicaule | reverse complement strand
CTCGCCTTGTTGCTACTTGCCGGACCAAGGAGGTAATCAACAAGAAAAGAATTATCAACATAGATTTAGTGTGATACTATCTAATAGGCTAGTGTCGATTGGTGCGAAGTAATAACTAAGCCAAACATCGATTATGATGTCTAATACGAGGTAAAGGTAGGGGCTAGTAAATTATACACACGTAGCCGGACCAAGGTGCGGGGTGAAATTCTCTAGATGCCGGACCAAGGATTTAGAGATACCTAACTTATCACTTTGCATGTAATACACTAGGACAAGATTGCTATTACTAGGATTACTGAGTTATGAGCTTGTGGTGAACACGTATACCCTAGTTACTTTTCTCATCTTGACAACAACAAAAAAATTGACTTTTGTTTACTGATTACTTATTGAATTCATACAATTTGTTTTAATAAATTCCCCCTTTAATTACCTGTTTCTGGAAGCAATTTGACTAATTGAATATAATTGTTGGTTAAAGTAAAGCCTAAACCATTTTCCTCATGGGATTGACCCCAACCTACAAGTTTGGTTCTTTACTTGATAACGATCGCTTATTCTTCTTTAGGGAGGTGTAATTTGAGTGTATCAGCCCTCATCAGAGCCTGCCTATGCATTTGCAAAATCATCAACAAGGCCCATACATAAATCTAAGATGGTGTCTTCTCTAAATGCTTCAAAATCGAATAATCTTTCGCCTGCATTTTTCTCCAGAACTCCTCGGCCTCGGCTTCACTGATCGGCATTTTTGTTTGGTCCTTGTTCTTCCCTCCTTGAGCCAACTCTTCTAGTGTGTAACATCTACCGGATCTAGTCATGCCTTGAGTGGCCGCCATTTCAATCACAAACTTTGGTCGGGCAAGGGTCTTTTTGGCACCAAGGCAACAACCTTCTCGGGTGTCAGAATCACAAACTCTTTCTTCTCTCTAATGCTTAACGAAGCAACAACACTTTCCAGTTCATCAGTAGCAATCAGAACTATCGCCTTCGTTATGCACAAATCAACATATGTCTCTATTATATTGATAGTGACGCCTCCATGATTTGGCAAATGATTACTATTGACATTGGGCGTGACTGTCTGGAGAGAGACCACATTCTGGTCAATTAGGTCTTGGATCTTATGCTTTAGGTTGATACAGTCCTCGGTTTCATGTCCAACACCGTTGGAGTGATATGGGCACCTCTGATCAGGTCTGTAAAGCCTTGAGCTAACTGACTTGGGCCCCACTGGATGAATATATCCTGCCGCAGTTAATCTCTCGAACAACTTTATTTGGTTTTCAATAAGTGGAGTGAAAATTCTAGCAGGCTTTTTCTCAAATCTAGTATGAGGAGGATCGTAATTGGGTTGTTGAGCAGGAGGCATTAGGCGATAATTTGGAGCGTTGGGACGGGGGGCTTGATATCCTGGATATGAGTTGGTTTGGTAATTTGGCTATGGAGCTTGGTAGTTCGGGGGAGTATTTTGGTAAAGTGGAGCTGGGGTTTGGTACATTGGGGGAGGCGTTTGGTAATTTGCTTGAACATTGGCACAGTTGGCGGCAGTTCTTCGGTAGTGATGAGATGGAGTCTGGTAAACTGGAAGGGGAGTTTGGTAGATAGGAGGGGACGTATTTTGAAAATTGGGGGGATGGGCATTTTGGTAACTTGGGGGAGGGGTAATTTGGTAACTGAGTGGAGGGGTATTTTGGTAATCAACCTGTGCATAACAAGCCGGGTATGAACTCTATGAAGGTCGAGAACGACCTTGGTATGATGAGGCTTTCCTTGAGGTCTTCTTCCCCTCATAAGAGATAGAAGACGCATCTTCTCTTTTCTTCTTCAACAAACCCGAGGATCCAGGCGAGGCAGCAACACGGGCAATCTTCCCGGTTCTTAATCCATCTTCGATAGTCTCACCTACTTTGACTATCTCAGTAAACTTTACTCCAACGAGCAACATGAATCTATGATAATACTCGGGCTCTTGAACCCGCACAAATAATTTGACAATTTCCTTCTCAGACATAGGAGGCCGAACTCTAGTTGCCTTCTTTCTCCATCTGTATGCAAATTCTTTTTAACTTTCATTTGATTTTTGCTTCATTTTTTCTAAGGAATAACGATCAAGAACGATCTCCACATTGTATGTGAATCATTCGATAAAGTCCTTAGCTAGAGCATTCCAGATAGGCCACTGTCTTGTTTCATGATATGTAAACCATTCCAAAGCCTCTCCACTTAGACTTCGGCTAAAAAGCCGCATCAGTAAAACTTCATCTCTTCCAACTCCCACGAGCTGGTCACAGTAGGCTTTCAGGTGCGCTAAGGGGTTCCGTATTCCTCCAAAAATATTGAATTTTGGCACCTTGAACCCTTTCGGGAGGTCCAAATTTGGATGAATGCATAAATCCCGACAACTCAAACTGGCGACTTCAAGAATACACTACAACTCTTTCATGACCTTTCAGATCTCTTCCTTCATATCCAGCTTGGCGGCCTCTTCCTTCGACCTCCACTCTCTCTATCGCTCTTTATAGTGGTTGAGCTCAGAACCGTTGGCGTCATGCTCATTGGGGACCGGGATTGGGAAAGTGGATTTCTGAGGTAGGGGTGGAGCAATGAAGGGAATTTGGGCATTTTGAATGGCTTGGTAGTTTTGAGGAAAAGTCTGGGGGTTGGTATGTTAATTTAGGTGATGGAGGGAAGTTTACGGGTTGTTAACGTTTTGGTTTTGAGGGGGTGCACCAGTTTGGATGTTGGCATTTTGGGGAGGAAGTGGCACTTGGAGGTTGGTATTTTGAGGAGGGGGTGGTGTCTGATAAGAGGCGGAGGCATAATGGGGATTTTGGGGTGTTAGGTCGATGATTGAGGGGTTATGAGCAGGAATGGAGGGTGGGTTTTGAGCCTGTTCCGCACTTGAAGGAGGAAAGTGAAGTGGAGGCCTTCCATCTTCCGAAGCATTGAAAGCAAAAGTTGGATTAGGAAAATCTTGCCTTCTCTGCCTTTCGACCCTCATCTCAGCGATCTGTTGCATCAACTACATGATTAACTCGTTCTGATCGGCGATGACGGGCTGAACCACAACAACATCTTTCGTTATTGCCCATTGTTGACTTCCCCTTCCGAAAACTTTTACTGGGGAAGGAATCTGTAGGGCTTTTATCTTGTAAAATAAGGGTGTTCAGCCAACTTATCAACACAGATCAGATTTAACTACTTCTGGAAAAAAAACAACTCAAAGGCAAATTTATTAAGTTTTAGTTCAGGTTAAGTAATGCAAAATATCACATAGAAAGCATACGAACACATAAGAGTTGCTTTGTTTGAGGACATGTTAACCCACGAATAATGGGGATTGATTTTTGAACAAGCAGGAATTTACTCATTTTATTTTGAGGCTAATGACTCAGAAATGTTAAATTGCGTTGTGGTAAGGTCTTCTTCAGCATCTCCCGACAACTGTTGATATGAATTCAATGTTTCCTTGTAGAATGAAAGGGAGAAAAGAAAATTTTAAAAGATAGGGGCCGGGCCTTGAAAGGCTGCCTACTTATCTGCAAAGGAGAATTCAGGCCCTACGTAGTTTGAATACAAAAGAAAATTCTCATTTTCATTCATTCATTTCTTGAAGATTACAAGGAAAGTTAAAAAAAAGACATACAATAAAGCTTCTCAAAGATAGATGATGCCTTCATCAAAGCTTCTTCTTCTGACTGCTGCATTAATCAGGGGGGTAAACTCAACATGGATCCTTCACTTTTTGATTAGGGACTCCAGATCATAGCAAAACCCAAGGCACCATCTAATGTTGTGATATATGGTATCGTGACAAGGGCAAGGTTTCCAAATTTCAATTCCAACGAGATCAAATGTTTCCTCATCCCTTTTATTAGGGGCGAATACCCCCCTTCAAACCAATTGCATATAGATATGCAACTTCTTGCCCTTGAAAGGCGTGAAGGAGTGACAGTAGAACATAGAATGTTCTGTGACCGGTATGTTGGGCTCCGGTTGGTCACAGGTAAGGAGAATGTTATCACCCCACATATAGGGGATTCTCCCAATCTTGATCAGGTTGCAGATCGTGGCCTTAAGCTCCACGCATTCTTCTGTTGTATCCCCATTTTGGTCTGGATGATACACACATGTCTTATGTACGTCCCCCGATTCAACCTCAAAAGTCGTTCACCTAAGGGGTTTCAGGATGTGTTTAGCTAGAAGTCGCTCCTAGATGAGAGCAGATGGAACGACTTTTGCTCCCACACTATATTCCTACAAATATGCTTCGAGGGTGATTTTCTCATTCCCTTTTTTCCAACGTCCCTGGATAGTAGGCCTATTGACAATTTCCTCCTCAGGTTCTTCTTCAATAGCTTCGGGTCCAGTGCTTTCGGGACCATTGACGATGGCCTCTTAGTTGAAGAAAGAGTACTTTCCACGTAGCTTCCGAAGCGTCATGGTTATATCATTGTTGAAGACATCATTTTCCTTCCGTGAAACGGCTGTCTCTTCATTCACGATAGCGTGCCTTGCCATCTTAACCGCCAAATCCTCGTCTGGTGCCGCATTTGTAGCTTGAATGACCGTAGTGGCGATCTCCACTTCTATTCTCATTTCTCTAGTTTCTTGGATCTCCTGTCTGAGCCTCTCAAATTCCATCCTCCAATCCTCCTCAGTTAGCTCTATGTCGATACTCTTGCCTTTTTCCATCTTAGCTGCAATTTTACATTTCCTGAAATAATAGAATAATGTCTTAGGATTTGGCAGTAGGATTTTGTTTTTTGCTGAAAAACTCAAGACGCAAGAAATTTTGGTCGGACATTTTGGGGTAGTGACTTGTATCCGGTATTGTGGAGATTTTTCAGAAATTTTTGCAAAGGAGTGGGCTAAAATATACTCATTCGAAGCAACAATATCACATAAATAGTTAAAAAACACAAGCGGCTAACGCACGTCCTAAACAAGTAGGGGGCCCTTTTGTGCCAAGGGTAGGCCTAGCGTATTTGAATGATGTATGTGTGGAACTAAACCATTTTGTTACCCCAACGCAAATTTCGCATACATAAAATAATGTTAAAAAAAGAGAAAATAAGCACTAGGGAATAAACGGGGATGCAGGGATCATTTGAAAGGAGTACCAAAATACAAGAAAGGCAAGCCCATGCAAGGGTCATTTGAAAGGAGTACCAAAATAAAAGAAAGGCAAGCCCACGCAGGCGCAAATACCAACAAATACACCTAGAAAAACCCACACAAGGGCGAAATCCACTAAGGGGTCCCTGAGGGCCCCGCTTCTGTTCTGCTTCTCTTATTTTGTCCCATGTGGTCTTGAAGACTGTGCTAGATCATCAACAGGTATCCATCGAGCCGATGCCCCTTCTATTCCCAATCTTTAAACCGCACTTCTCCTTTCTTATCTTCAATCCATGTGTTCATCTCTCCCAAATCTCCCCTTAATCTTTCTAATTCTTGAGTTATACCCTCGAGGGCCTCTTGTTTCCAGAGGAGTTCACTATGCATTTCCTGAGCTTCTTTTTTATCCTCTCTTAACTCTATCAAAGCCTTGGACTCTTTGTCCTCCACACTGCGGTAGACTTTGGGAACCGGGAAGGAGATGCCTTGCAAATTGCCTCTTAACCAACCTTTGTAAGTTTCGTCGTATCCAGCATTAAATCGGTCCATGGCGATGGTGCCTTCTTTCATTCATACTGCTTTTTTCCATTTTCTCAGCATCTCTGAAGCCTCAGGCACTCTATCATCCCCGATGTCGAACACATAGATACGGTAGTATGTGTTTGGAGGTGTAGTTTGTCTTCTCCTGAACTGTCTCAGGACCCGGATGGGTGCATAAGGGTGGATACCCCGAATACCCGGTAGAGGAAGTACGAGTTGTCTATCACCCCGTACTATAACATCTTTTGAGATTAAGCGGTCAAACATCCACTGAATATCTTCTTCTCTTAGCTCGGAGAAAATCTGAGCCCATCTTTCTCTAGTTCTTCTATTTTCTAAATCCGCCCAGAATAGCATGTCATTCAAATTCTTAAGAGCATTATGTTCATCGAGGGTATTCAGTTGCGTCCCATGTCTCTTCACCAAGTGACTCATTATCCACCATTGGAGGAAAAGATTACAACCCTGAAAGTAACGATGTCCTTCCTTAAACCTACCCAGAGCATGATACTTATCGGATAAGATGACTGGCGCGATGGAATAATATTTCGCCTTCTTCTAGTTCTCATACCCGTGGAACAGAGTGTGTGCAAGCATAAATATTCGAGTGTTGATATTGAGGCTCGGGCCGTGTGAAGAAACCATAGTGCCCAACAACACGATAGTGAATGTTAAGGGTCTGATCCCGTCCCATTCTCTGAAAGTAACCCTGAACTCTTGGTTGTAGTTCACATAAAAGCTTGCATGCCCGAATCTAGCGTAGAGATCCCTAAAAGAAACTCTAGAACCTTCGGCCCAGTAGGCATAATCCTTTCTTAATCCAAGCAAATTTGTAATATCATCGACAGTAGGCTTATTAAGGATTAGGATGTTTTCCTATTTTATTACTCTTCTTTCAAGCCCTGTACCCACAATGTCTATGCCATCCCGAATTTCCTCAATTGTCGGGGTGATTTCCAAGGTTCAGAATCGGAACACCATTCTCACATTATCCCAATAGCCAGTGAGGATTTCAATCAGTTCGAGCCAGCCAACTATGTTGATGAGCTCTGTTAGACCCCTTACATATTTATTGAGGTCCCTTTTGTGAAATACGTTAAGGTCGTTGTACCATAAAGTGAATAAAGCTGGGGATTCCACTACCATTTCAAATTTGCGAAAACGATCCATACCTACAAAATAGAACCCGATTAAGATTTCCCCCCAAATAGGCAACAATTAGGTTTCCACACATATATCTTTCAAATGCCAAGTAATATGATACGTCGTTAGGACGTGGACCTTGGACATGATTTTTGGCGGTTTTACTAATGGACTTAATACGCCTTGGGTATTAAGCCGTTTTAGGCTAATGCTTAGATTTGAATTTGGTTACGCTCTACTCTAGGTTGACTAGAATTGGTTTAGAAATGACGGTTACCCGAGTCGGACAAACGATGGGTTGAAGTCTAATAAACGACGTTGGATGACCACAAGCCAACAATTTGTTTATTACTTCAAACGAATTCAACTTGTGTTTTTCTGAAGAATAGTCGTGGTAGTCACTTAACCACATTTTTCCTAATGCAATCTATTTACCATTTGGCAGAATCGGATGCCATGAATGTCACAATTTTATATATATGATAACTTAAACAAATAAACAGTTAAACACATAGCCAAATAAACTAATTTTAAGGTTAGAACCAATCAAGTCCCCAGCAGAGTCGTCATTCTATTTTATTTAAAAATAAAGTTAGACTAGTTTTAAGAGTCGCCACTTAATTTTTGAAATAAAATTAAGAAAACTATATCTTTCAAAAGATTAAAATAGCAAATCTAATGAAAATATTTTAAGGGGGTTCGAGGTTCATATTAGCATTTTGGAAAGGGTTTGAAAGCACCTGAAATGCCCACTAACACGCAGTTATCTGACAATTAACTATTTGGCTAAAAAATAATTTGACTTAGCTCGAATTGAAAGATTGAACCATTTTTATAGTTGAGGTCATTCTAAAAGGGGAAAATGGGGAAAGTTGGGATATTACCTAAGTAGGATCTTTAGCAAAATTATCTTTTAAGTCAAGTGAAATATCAATAATTTAGTTAAGTAGTTAATTCAAAATGGGTGTCTTCTGGGGGTTTGAATTTTTGAAACCTTAAAATCGATAACAATTATCAACAAGTAAACAAACAAAATAAAACAAAGAGAGAGACTTGGGCCCAAGTCTGGTTTTCCTGTCCGCCTGGGCCAGTACTTGGGCCTAATTTTAGTTTTGGGCCTTTGGCACATTAAAGTCATTTATACATGTCATATTCTAACAGAATATAAATATTTCTATTTGGGTCTTCGGCCTAATTCTTCCACCTGTCCTAAACTAACATAATAATAACAATTAAAATGACAAGGGTTTAGGCCCATAATAACAAAATACAACTTAGGGTAAAGAGATAAGCTTTTGGGCCCCGTTCTGTCTCAATACACAACATATATACTTAGTGTATATTGTTGTATATTCTTGATGTATCAACTCCAATTCCTATTCGTCAATTTTTGAGGGACCTGTTCTTCAGATTTTCTTGTTGGCTGACTCGATAGAGGGAATTTGGAGCCTTTATGGCTTTCTCGAAATGTAGAGGAGGATGAGTTCATAGTGAACTCGGACAAATTTCACATGCAATGAAAGAAAAGGGAAAATGATTAATACACAGTCTAATATAAATCGAAAAAAAGTGTCAAATAATAAAATATATACACCTTGACTCGAGAAGTCTAACAAATAATCCTATAAAGGAGATCATAAAGAGGTATACTGGAAAACAACAAAATTTGAAGAAGTGAACAAGAGAGACGCTAAACATATCAGTCTGACAGCTTGGTAACATACTTATAAATAGGGAAAAGAGATAGTCACATCCAAATGACTAAACAACCGAATAAGTAAGAGATAATAAATGCATGCCATTAGTTTTTAAAACGATAACTAAGTCGACAACCTTTAATCGAAATACTGAAAGTTTTCATTAAATAGTAACACTAAAACAAGCTAGCAAGCTACTGCCATAGAAAAACATCAATAAACATTTATTTATGTTGTCAATATGCCATGAGGACAAGAATAAGACTAACATATAGTAGTATCAAATGGACAAAAATAGATATTGAGAGCAATTTATTTATTCAAACTTAAAATATCACACAATATGAATCAACCCGGACTAATTAGGACGGAACATACTAATGCCTCATTCTGATCCTACAATACTTAATCAGAAAATAAGGCTACACATTAATTTTAGAGAAAACAAGGCAAACTATATAATCAACTAAAGAGTAGGCAATAATTTGCAACTCGAAATAGGCTAGAAAACTAGGGAGGAAGAGAAATGGCAAGAGGCTCAAAATTTTCGGTAACACAATTGCAACCAATAATTCATTCAAGGAAAATTATCAAGCAAGAGATGATAAAAATTTGTGCAGGAAAGACAAAAATAAGAGCCCTCAAACAACAGGGAAATGAAGAAAGAGATGGCCAAATATTTTGAATCAAAACTAACTTAGGGACAACTGTTAAGAAATCCGTCTTAGCATGATTCACATGTGAAGAGACTAAACTACACGAACAGAACCTTACCGGAGCAGGAGGAACTTTTTTTAACAAGAAACGAGAACCACAAATGAAATCAAATTCGGGTAGCTTGAAATAAATGGCTTATCGACTTCATTTTTCACTCACTTTACCTTAAACGAACTCATCAAAAGCTAACCCAACATGAAAGATAATAAATAATACACGACTGATATTATCATAAGCAGGATTTTAAAGACACAATTGACTAACAGATGGGCTAAGGTACTTAGTTTTGAATATGGAAATAGCAGACACCATAAAAGGGAGATGGGACAGTAAACTGTTCTATTCACATGAAATGCTAGCTTAAAAGAAACGAGAAAGCCCCCTCACATATCAGACTCAGAAAACAAGCTAACTTTATTCAAAACTTTCAGATTGAAATACGACTCAAAGCCAACCATAAAAGATATCAGCAGGAAAAAAGACCTTAACATGGAGCAAATAACTCAATATCAGACGGGACCATCCGAACTTCAGACAAACGAAACAACAACATTTTGAATCACGAACGAGTTACAACACTGATTAAAGCCGACGCCAAGTCAAGATGTTCTCAAAATCCTAACATTCGAATAACTCGCAACGATCAAAAAGTAAACACTCCTCAAATCAGTTAAACAGGAACATTACAACGTCAAACCATGGAACTATACAACTATTAGTTCATGACGAAAGAAACCAAACTCAGAAACGGAGTATTACTATTTTGGGGGAAACGAACCATAGACAAGCGAGCTAAGGATGACTTTACCTCCGAGAGAACTGGAACATGAACAACGAACAGGGAACTTAAACAGAAATTCAAGCAAGTTCTCTATCCCAGAAAGTATTTCGAGTATATCTAAATTATTTTTTTTGCTGAAAACTATTCTCTGTATTTTACCTGAAAAATCTCCAACCCCTAACAATGACTAAAGAGGGGTTATATAGAAGGGAATTAGGGTAGATTTGGGGGGGGGGGGGATGAAGAATTTTCGGATAGGAACAGGGGTAAAATCGAACACCCCCAACCTATTCCAAATTCAATTTTTTTTCCAAGGATGAGAAAAGCTGTTGTTGTACTAGAAATTTGGATTTTTAGCCAAAAAAAAATCAAAAGTAAAGTCGACGCGAGCGACTTCGATTGATTATTTGTCCTTGGAGCTTGACGTTGCGCCCATCCATGCGAGCAAAAAATGAAAATCGCGGAGCAAGGACAAAATTTCAGGTGGCTGTGGCAGGTGCAAAGCTGTTCGAGCTACTCTGGCAGAGGAGGAAGACACGGAAAGCTACTGGTTCCGTGACCTTGCTCTCGCGTGAAGGAGACGAGGCGTGTACAGGGGTCGTCTGGGTGTTGCGTCTGGTACGCGCTGTATTGCTGCGTATTGTTGATGTTTGGAAGTTGTTGTTGACGTTTCTGGGTTCCTTTTGTGAAGGGAAAAATGGGCCGGGTCGGGGAAATGGATTAGGGTCGGCTGGGAAATGGTTATTGGAGTGGGTTGTTAGAAATTGGCATGTTGTTGAGGTGTTGGGCTGGTTTTGCTATTTTGTTATGATGGGCCATTGGTTGCTGAAATAAATGAGACAAGAAGGCCCAATATTTGTCTTTCTTAAAAGGTTTAGAAGGATGTGAAAGGAAATGGCTAAAAATCGTAAATAAAGGTCTTGCCAAATTGAATTTAATTTGCGACTTCGGATAAAATCTAAATAGGATGAATTATAAAAAATTAATTAACGAGCTTCTTAATTTTTTAAAAATAAAATAAAATAGTTAACTCAAATATAAACTAAATAATTCAAAATATTAACTATTATATAACTAAACTAATTAACCAAATATTTAGATAAAACAAAATCTTTTTTAGACGATTTTCGAATAATCATAAAATATACTAATTATATATATAATTATGTAAAACATATATATTATCTAAATATTATAAAATGTGACAAAACTATTTAAAATAACTTACAAACTATATTATTATGATTATTATTTTTTTGGAAATTTTATAAAAGTAATATTTTAAATTGTTTGAAATTGAAGAAGCTCGAAATGATTAATTTATATTGTGGAGGTCCAAAATTGGGGTGTCAACACCTACCATTAGATGTTACGATGCATAGAGGTTGGCTCTTTTTGTGTTAAATTTTTTGTGTGAAATTTCTATGTGTTTGGAGTTGTGAAAATTTGCTAGTAGGAGCGGTCTGAGCTCGTGTTATATTTGAAATACTAACAAATATGTCAACCTGAAAGTTTGACTGTTAGGCTCTTTATATGACATCCTAGATACTCACGTGTTGAACATTGCTAGCTTGAAACATAAATTAGTTAACTAAGAAACTAGAAAATGTAGAAATGTGTCATCTGCATGTGAGGTTTTCATGAAGTCTAACAGTAGGTGCAGAAACTAGAACTTGCCTGAGTAGTCTTGCTAGAATTTGAGAATAACTGGATAGGAAGTGATCAGTAGGCCATTTTTTCTAAGCCCACTTAAAGCCAAAAATAAACCACAAAATGAAAAGCATGACCCTTGAGCCCTATTTGAGCCTTGAAACTAATTTTGCTCTTACCCATTTGATATCATATTCTTGGGTCTCTGAAGATACGATGCCATTACTCAGGCCAAAAGCCTAAGTTAAGGGTGATTACACCCCGAACAGAAAGGAAAAGTGTAAAAAGAAGGTTCACTCAGTCAGCTTTAAAGCACAAAATCTAAATACTCGCTTGCTAAGGAGAAATGTGCATAAAAAGAAGGGAAAAGAAAAAGAAAAAAGGTGTGGCTGATGGGATGTACTGAATGAAAAAGGAGCGAATTGCTCATATAAAGTTGTGTGCGAATGAAACTAAAAATTACATTCCCTAGCCCGAGCCTATATTATAAGCCTAAGAACTTCCTACAGTGATCTTATTCCAGTTGTTTGATAGATAGAGTGTAGAAAACAAGGGTAAGCATATGGTATTTTGTTTTCTAGGGTTAGAAGTTCTTTGAGAGCGTTAGCGTAGAAATTAGTCCTAATTATCATGTGTGAGGACACTATGTTTACATTTGATAGTAAAATTGTGTTGGCTGATAATGTATACGATCATAAGCATGGTTGACTGTGAGTAATAAGATGTCATACATTAATCCTTACATCTTAGATAGATGGTTTTGGATACAAATTGTGCTTGAGATAGCTTCTGCATAATAGTAAGATGTTTTTGGGTGTTTGAGCGTCAAATGTTTTGTTTCCATCACTTGAGGAAAAGCAATGGCTCTAAGTTGAGGAAGTTGTTGTGCCGTGATATCTTGGCAAAATTGATGCTCAAAATTAAGGCATATCGCAATAACTAAAGTGAATTTATGTAAGATTTGATGTGTTTGTTGAATGTTTAGACAGGGTTGCACTTGCATAGTAAATTGGGAAAAGAGTTGTGAAACGAATGCATAGAAGGAACCACCATGGAGTCCAACACAGACCGTTGTCCTCATGATGAGCCATCATGATGCCCATGCTGATGAAGCAGTGGGTATGGAAATCTTGATGCCGATTACCAAATTCTAAGTGAAGACCACGGATCCCTAGACGGGCCGTGGTCCTCTTTACAGAATGTGATAAAGGTCGTGAAGAGGAAGTAGTGTCAGCAGGGCCAGTTGAGTTTTGTCAAGTAAAGACCACAGAGACTATGGCGGACCGTGGTCTCTTTCACAGTCCGTCCTGAAGTTCGTGAAGGAGTCCAGTATAGAGGCTTTGATGAACTATGTTTTAGTATAGCTAAGTAAGGACCACGGACGGCCTCACGGGCCGTGAAGCTCTTGACGGATCGTCTTACTGTCTGTGACAGGTCCCGGCAATTCAGTCCTACTTACAATAGGACTCTTTTTAGACAGACTATTTGAATTAATTAGGTAGTATTTTTGAATTATCTCGTCATATCTGGAATGAGAGACTACTTTCCTATTATTAGATACTTTTGGTTTTATCGATTAACATTGGATCGAGACTTGAAGTTTGATTTGGTTTTGAATATCAAGTTTTCTTTGGATTTGCAATATTCGTAAGTAATCTCTTTTAATGAATTCAATACTTAGTCTTGCGTATTTAATTGAAAGCATGAGTGGCTAAACACCACAACTAGGGTTGTGGGAACTATGACAGTAATCGAAGGGTAGATTCATAGAACGAGTAGAGTGTGATTCTTAATTACAAACTATAATTCGTACTTTTGTTATTCATTCTTTCGAATGAGTGCACGAATTAGAACTTGCTTGTATCTATCAATTGTTCGAGAGAAAATTAGTGGTTAAGAAAAAGTCGACTGAGTTTGTTGGTTTGGAGTGAAAAATTGAGTTCGAGAGAAGAGAATTTTAACACCAAAATATGTGAGGGTAAAATCTGATAACGCTCAAAGACCGAGAGGATTTCAGTGAGAGTTATCTAACAAGACTGAGAGGTGTTAGATATATTTAACTCGCTGATAGTTTGCAAAGAAACTATCACCCAAAGCTTGTTCACGAATCAACACTAGATGTAACGTCATAGAAAACACAACCCTGGTTTCATTCATTTATCATCACAACCTTGAATAAAACCTTGAAAATTACTTGTGTTAATTTGGATATTATAACAATATTGAGTACTTGAACCTTAAAACTAAACCCATTGTACATTACGCATTCATTTTCTTTAGGAAATAATAACAACATTTGAATAAATGCGATAGTGAAACTATTTATCTAAGTAAATTCTCTGTGGGATCGACCCTAACTCACGTTGAGTTCTATAAATTGGCTTCGACCGTTTGTACTTCTCAACTGAAGTGTATGTTTTGACGAATAAAAAAGCTTAAGAAAAGGAAAGTTGGAGCTCGCAAAAGTAACTCGGAGATTCATCGAGTGGGCTTCTAGCTCACCAAATGATCCATGGAATTAGCTCAGGAATGAAGCCAACTTGGCGATTGAATAAGCAGTTCGGCGATGCGCTGAATGGAACGGCAAGCTCGACCCACCTTGCCTAAGTTTACAGAACAGTTGGGTGCAGAAGTCATACCAAATGGGCGAGAGAAGACACTTGTCGGTGGATCGTCGAAACCATAGGCGAGCCCGACAAACTTCACCGAGTGAGACTGCGTACTGAAACTTTGGAAAATTTTTGAAATGTATAAATTTATTTTTGGAGAGAGAGAAAATGGATCCTACACAGTTTTGGGGAGAGTTTTAAATACTTTACATTATTTTGAATTATTGAGGTTTGAGTTTCAAATTTTACTTTCAGCATTCAAGCTTTGGAGATTTTTTCAATTCGATGGATCATCATTTTGGTAACGATTTCTTGTTTTTTGCTATGTTAGGCGAAACCCCATTTCCTTTTGGGTGTGATCATGTAATTTAATACATAGATTATCCTATGGGTATTATTGATTGCTATATTTAATGTTGTTTTAAAATGGGTTCAATCGTTTATTCATGTTTTTAATCTATGAACTAAATATGGAAATTTAGTTCTAGTCTAGCTCTCGATGCTTGCTTGCAAAATATGCATAGAGTAGAGTAAATGATTGACAATTTTATTGGCTTATGTCTTTACAACCCAACTTGAAAAAATGGGTTAAGTTAAGAAATTGAGTTGTTTTGTAATGCGAAGCTTGTTGAGGTTCGAGAGAACTCACTCAAAATATGATAGTTGATTGAGAGATAGCTATTATTTTCAGAACCCATCCTACCCATTGAGATGCAACAACTTAAAGCAATTGATAATTACCCATTAAGCGAAATTAGTGGTCAATAATTCACACACCCTATGTCCCTCTTTATACTTGTTCAAATTCTGCCTTACTTATTTCTGTTAACAATTAGTTACCAAACTCCCTTGATATTTATATTTATTAAAACTCGTTGATTTATTTTATGTCGCGTATCCCTTTACTTCTACAAGAGATTAGAGTAATTCTACACTTTATACTTGAATTCTTTATCGTATCACTCCTTGTGGGATCGACCCCAACTCATCGTTGGGTTTATACTCTTTAGCGACTACCTACACTTTCAATTATAAATGGTGTAGTTAAGCGTTATCCAAAAATGGCGCCTCTGCTGGGGAGTGGTGTTTAGAATTTTTTTATTGAAGTGTTTTTGTGAACTAATTTGGTTGTAGTATAATTTTCTAATAAGTGTTGTATCTTGATTGCTCTCAATAGGTGAAGAAATGAGTTTTAACGGGATCAATGCTAGTCCACTTGGACACAATGATGATATCGCAGACTTGAATGATGTCAACGCGGAGAAATTGGGAAGTGCCAGTGCTATTTGTTTGCCCCCAACTTTAGGATACACTATTTGCCATGTGACCGGGACTATGCTTCAGCTACTCCAAATGAAAGGTTTTTTTGGGGGAATTTCTCATGAGGACCCTCATGATCACATCCAGAATTTTGTGGATGTGTGCGGACCATTTTCTTTCAAGAACATCTCTCAAGAGCTTATTTGGCTCCATTTGTTTCCCTTCTCTATAGTAGGGGAAGCAACAAAGTGGTTGGTCGAGTTTCCAAGTGACTCTATCACTTCTTGGGAGGAGCTCAAAGAAGTGTTTATGAAAGATTCTTTTTTCCCTCGAAGATAGTAAAGTTGAGGGATAATATTCAAAATATCAAGAGGATTGATGGTGAACCTATTCAAGAGACGTAGATGAGATTTCAAAAACTACTTCTAAAAGGTCCTACTCATGGATTGCCAGATAATGTGCTCTTGCAATATTTCTACCAAAGTCTCGACACTGTCAACAAAGGTGTTGTTGATCAACTTATTAGGGGTGAAATTATGAGATCAACTTCTTTGCTTGATGAGATGACCAAGATTAATCGGGCATGGCATACAAGGGAGATCAAATTTCTCCTATAAATATTGGGTTGACTAAAGAGCAAATGGAAAAGAACCAAGAGCGCGATGAAAATATGGCCAAGATGATGATCCAAACGGACTTGCTGACGAAACATGTCATGAGCGTTGGTTATAAGGTCGTGAATGCCGTTGGTGCTAATAGTGGTATGAGATCAGATGATGCACAATTTTAGGGCATGTACAATGAATAGGTACAATTCTTGACAAACCAAGCACGGGGTTCTCGTCCAAGATATCCAAGGCCGAGCGGGAATCAAGGTTGGAACTGAGATTGTGATGATGGTTGGATAGATCAAGACCGATATTGGTATGACAGGTGAGCGAATTGGAAAAATAGAGATAGTGATAAAGATCGTTATGTGGCCTCTCATGAACGTCAAAAGCCAAAGAAACTAAAGGCTGACCCCGAAAGCTTTTGGACGTAGAATATGCTTGCCTGCATCCTAAACAAGGTGGAAGGAATGGATAAGGTACTCAAGGAGATGAAAGATGTTGCCTCATCTTTAAATCAAACGGTGTCCTCACACTCGGTTTCCATAAAGCAACTTGAGACTTAAATGGGTCAAATCTCGGCTCACTTAAATTCAAGATCAAAATGGGGTCTTCCTAGTGATACTTTTGCCATCCGAAAGAATGATGCTTCAATGCATGTCCACGTCGTGCTACTACATTAAATAAGGTGCTTCTTAGGAGGCAACCCAAGTTTTATTTTGTGTTACTTGAATAACGTTTGTTGGATGCGTAGGTTGGAGTTTGTAGTTTGGAGAAAAAGAAAATGGGCGAGGGGTTGGACCAATCATCAAGTCACCGAAGCGACACTATGATCGCCCAAATACATCACCAAAGGTGAGATAAAAAATGATGAAGGATCTGGAAGATTGGGCTAGCTCATGGCTCACTCGGCCAATCACTGAGTTGGCTTGGTGAGCCAAATCAAGCTCACTCTTTATCTTCGACTAAAGGGTTGTGTACCTGTCAAATTTGTCCAGCTGAGGTCCACTCGGCTTATCACCGAGTGGATCATAAGCATTAGTGAGCTCGCCAAGCAAGGCAAAAATTGAAGAGTCATGTACCCTCCAACCGTTTTTAAATTCAAAATTTCTCTCTTATTTGAACTTTTTGACTACTATACTCTTTACATCAATCTTTAGATATTATTTTCATTTAGTACCATGTTTTTCCTCATGTGATATTTGCATCTGAAGTGTTGTCTACCCTTCCCTTTTGTCGAGTCCCTTTGATTGTTTACTCTAAGGATTGTTGTTCGATCTCCGCTTAATTTTTTGAAGAATTGAGGTTCTTGTTTGAATTGCATGCCTTGATCGTATGCTTGTTGCTTTGTATATTGTTTAATTTGAAATCGAGTACGTTAATTATATCTTTTAGGCAAATTTGTTTTAGTTTCTGGTGTTTGTGGTTAAATTGTTGGTGTTGCATATTGGGTCTTGTGCGGCTGAAGTCTGAGTAACCCAAATTTGACCAAATGACTTGAATTTGCCTGATAATGGATTGGGTGATGTCATTCTTATGGGCAAAGTTGTTGTTTGGTTGAACTTTAATCAATTATGGAGAAGTCAAAGTATTCCGACTTAGATATTCATCTTGGGTAGGCTAGAATTGTGTAGAATTGTGCTTGAATTGATTTGTCGTAGGATAATGGTTTTGAATCAGAAACCGGATTAGGAATGTGACGCGTCCATTTGGCAAGCTAGGTTGAGCTCGCCAAGTTACTCAGTGCATTGCCTAATGACCTCCCTTATTGCCTAATTGACTTTTGTTTTTGCTGAAATTAATTGTAACTTTCGGTGATACGCTTCTGCTCACTGAGTGGCCCTAATATCACCTTTCTAACCTTTGTATTGGCTGAATATTCTGTAACATTTGGCGAGGTGTCTTCTCATCGCTGAATAAACTCGCCAAGTGCTTTTTGGTCTCACCTTTTTTCACTGAATTTTTGCTGGGTTTTTCTTTAACATTCAGCCAGTCCTTTTTTACTCACCGAATGAACTCAGAGACTCGCCGAGTCATTTGGTGAGTTTATATGCAATTTTTGAGAATGGTATGTTACTAACTCTTTACAATCGCATTTGTTCTTGTTTTTGTGCTTTTACAGATATGGCCAGACCTAAAGTTCCGGTAAATGGTCCACCACCCTGAAAAAAGGCCAAAGGGGTTGTGATCGCAGGGGAGGTTGTGAATTCCCGCACTACTTAACCTAAGATTCCTTAGGCAAGTGATAAGGGCAAGGGAAAAAAGCAGGTAGTAGCCAGTTCGAGTTCTCATGATAGAATGGGAATCGATTCCACAATCTTACCTCATCTGATTTTGAGAATGAGGAAGTTGAGGGGTCCAAGACCCCAGTCCATACACCGACACCAAATGGAGAGTTATTAAAGTGGAGGCATTTAGAACTGCGTTCTAGAGTAGTTCATGATCCACTGGCACAACTTCTAGCACCTCCAGCATCATCAGCACCACAGGCCACATAGGCACCACAAGTGCTCCCGGTTCCAGTTCATCCTCCTCGGTACATGAATAGGTTGAAGGCCACTGGCTTGCGGACAATACATTAGGAGAAACGCTTGTCTACAGATGGAGTAGTGGACAAGTTTCCTGTTGTTTGGGAGATACTGTGGTTCCATAGATTCTAGTAGTTTACACGACCCCGAGGTCCATATGTGCCCACTTGGGTACAAGAATTCTATGAGGGCTATGCACAGTTGATCTCGAAAGGGAAAAAGAAAGCTGGGTTGATGGCACCATTTGATTTTGTTAAAGTTCGGGGTAAACATGTAAAGTGTAGTGAAACAGACATAAATGATGAGTTGAATTTCCTAGTATGTGTGATCCATTCTTTGTACGATAAGGTCAAAACCAATACACTGGATGATTTGAAGGTGTGGCTTGCCCTACTGTTGTGTGATGCCACACCCCCATGGATAGAGTCGGGGGTTGTGATTGAGAAGAAATATATAAACATCATGGCTCGGTACTGGTTTGGATTCATTAGAAACACGTTGATACCGTCACAAAATGAGACTATTATCCGGCATCCGAAGGCTGAACTTCTGTGGTGTATCATTGACCAAGAGAGGCTGAACTTGGGGTATATCATAGCACAAGAGATGGTTGTAAGGGCAAAAAAAAATCATACCTCATTACCGAATCCGATTTTGATTAGTTCGTTATATCACCGAGCGGGTGTGCCGTTTGAGGTGAAGACGAATGTCGAGGTTACTCTTTCCTCGTCTTGTGACATTCATCAGATCGAGGCCAAGTATTTAAAGGATCAGGCTAAGAAGAAGAAGAAAGCACTAGTGGACACCTCTTCGGTTGTTGATATAGAGTCTATATGTGGATCAGCTTAAATCCATCGACATATTAATATTGTGGGGCAGTGTAGATATCCCCAAGGACCCCAGTTATCAGATGCCTACAGTTCCAGCTGCTTCTGAGATTCCTTCGGCTACTGTGACCAGAGATGCTACTACAGTTGATGAGGATGGGTAATCTGACATGCCTGAGACGGATGAAGAGGAGTTAGAGGCTGTTGATAAGGCAGTGTATGAGGATTTGGAGGATATGGAGGGTGACATGGTTCAGATGGTCACAGAGACTTCCCTGCATGACACATCTATGATCGGTTCTAGTGGGTATCAGCCCACGGAGGAGGTCGATGCACAGTCCCGAGTTGGAATAGAGCGGGGCACTAATGCCCAAGTTGAGGCCACTCTAGAGACCCAGATCTCACCTCAGGCTTATCCTGACAAGGGGATCTTTACTCTCCCTCCTTTTTATTCCATGTTGAGACATTCAGTTTTATTTCACATTGAGGACACTGCTTAGTATTTTTTAGTGGGGTGAAAAGTATCTAGCTACCTGCTCTTTTGGTTGTATTTTGTTTTTATTTCATTTTTGGGATTTTTTGTTAGTTTGTTGGTTTTGTTTGAAACTTCTCCATGTTCCTTTAGTAGTGAATGAATGTTGGCTTTGATTCATTGATTCTATTGATTTCTTAATTATTAATGTTGTTAATGTTCTCTTGTACATTTGAGTGTTGATTATGATCAATACTGATGACTTGAATAGTGCTCTTGATGAACGATATGTTGTGCAAGTTCGACGAGGCAATTCGAGTTGCATAAGTCTTGTGTGAACTCTTAGCATACCATTGTGACTAGTTGGATTGTCGAAGTGAGTCTTGTGATGACCGTTGCACGCAGGCTTAACTTGTAGTGTTGTGATGGATAAGTGGGTTTGATGCCATGTGTGGTGAGTTTTACTTGAAAAGCGTGCCTAAAGATACATAGAACTTGCCCCATTGGTCAAATTGGCTAGCATTGGTGAATGAAGGAAATGATCTTAGACATAAATTTTTGAGAGTGAACCCAGTTGCTACACCTTTGTGTGACAACCTTGTAAGCATATGAACCTATCTTGCCACCATTTGAGCCTAATATTTCTTTGGATGAAACATGAACGCAAATTCTTAAACCGATTGTTGAAATTTATCACGACCTAGGGGTACACCCTAGATGTAACATGGCGTACTTGACCCGAATGGGTCTCATACATTCCATTAGCATATCATAACATAAGATAATAGAAAAGGATGAGAATTTTTAAAAAAAACTTTATCCATACAATCAAAGTCTTTATAAAAGCAAAGCGGGAGTCTTATTACATTTGTCTCAAACCATCTAATACAACTTTGAGTGAACTCTTGGGACACAACCCATAAAATAGTCTTAAACATAAAGAAAAGACATAAGGGATAAAGGTAATCAATCCTCGATGCTATGAGGACTCACGAAGTCTTCAACTTCTTGCTCCTTCTAAGAACCTAGCCTCAAAGATAACACTCAATGTCGCCGGACCCTACATTTGATGAGAATGTAGGCAAGAGGATGTGTTAGTACAAAATGTACTAAATATGTTAGCTAGCATGACATCATAAGAGCATAACAAAGCATTAGCCAACATAAAACATAAGTCATAAGCATAAGAGATAATAGCATGATCATAAGCATAATCTCCAACATAGGCATAATATGAGCATAAGTCAATCATAAGGCATAAACCACTAACATAGGAAATACCACATATTTATAAGAGAAACTTCATAAGTAACCTTTAAGTTATACTTGTGCAATGCATAGATGAGACCCCATAATCCCACCTAGTCTAAGTAACACTTTTAGGCCATCATACTTCTTTATCATCTTTTAATCTCATCATTAGCTTACTTCTCATAAACAAGGGAATCTCTCACCCTTAGTCAATCATAACATGAAAGGCAACTATAGCAACAATCCATCTAAGCATATATCATATAAGAGAAACACTTTTTAGGTAACCATAAGTCAAACTTGTGCAATGCATGAATAAGACCCCATAGTCATATCCACATTAAGTATTCCTTTAGATCCTCATTCTTATACTTCTTGGTTGGAAACAAGTCCCTTTCTTTAAACCTTACAACACTATGAGGTACTCCCTTAAGCACATCTTAATTCATTATTAGGTTGAACCCTATGAGGTACTTCTTTAAGCTCTTTATTAAGATGGACCCTATGAGATACTTCCTTGAGCATGTCTAGGTCCATTAATGCTTTCGAACACTTGGAGATACTTCTTCAAGTATGTCTTAGTCCATTGGATGCAGAGATTGCTACTAGAAACCGTAACTCCACTATGTGAAGGCTTCCATCTCATGAGACCTAACTTTGGGAAAACCCGGACTCTACTATGTGAGAGTACCCCTTTAACTTGGATAGTCCTCACATCAACTAGGTGTTGTTCTCCTTTCAACTTGGAGGCCGGACCCTACCTTGTGTGACACTCCATCTCATTGTCAATATACACTAGGGGCCAAGCATACACCCCTAGATTTACTATTAAGCCTTTTTTAACATTCATGCCTCATGGAAGAATGTCCTTGACAGTCAATCCATGTTTATGTGATTCTATCACTTCATACACTAAAGCATTCATAAGATAGGTTAGGTGAGTATAGGCCTTTCACCACAATTCTTCCTATTAGACTTCTATTGTCATATAAACTTTACTCTCAAAGCCTTAACATACATAATTCATCACATTGGATTTACTCTCAAAACCCTAGTGATCAACATTCATGACTACAAGCCTTACTCTCAAAGCTCTACTTCATACAATCATCATGCATATCTATATTTCAAGACATTGTAGTCATAAGCTTCATCTTTAAGCAATTCTAGTTATAATTCATCATATAGGTTCAATCTCAAGCTTAACTAGTCATGATTCATCATATGCACCTTAATCTAATTCAATTCATGTTTACATACTTCTATTCTTGAACAATTACTATACATAACATAAATTATAGCAGATCATCTATCAACCTCAATTTAACTTCACAAGGCACAAACCCACATTCTTCAATTTCATCAATTAAACTAGGGTTAGCCATAGAAAACATATAATATCATCACTATATCATGATTCAATACTAAATCAATCATAAACAGGTACTATCTACTCAATTAGAATCAAACTCAACACTACCCACAATATATGAAGAAACCCTAGCTAGAATTGGGGATTATCTTCACAATTTGGGGGAAATATAGGGGTCTCCATGGATGGAAGAATCCATAGATGAATAAACTTACATACCTTGGACACAAAGCCTTACAAAACTTGCAACAATTGAGTCTTGTTCTTGACCTAAGCTTCAAGCTGTATCTTCTTCCACAAGTCTTAGAGAGAAAATAATTGAGAGGAGAGCTTTTTGGAAATTTGTTTAGGGTTTTAGGGGAACTAATGACTTAATTGGATGGTTATATGGTTAAAATAGCTTATATAGGTGTTTTAAGACTAGGCAAAACGACGCCACCCAATAACCACTTAATATGGAGTTTCCCATTTTGCCCTCACTTAGGTAGCCTACTCCCAGGCACCATGACAGGGCTCATGAGCCGTGGTCAAGACCACGAACCGTGGTCCTTGGTACCTTAGCCTTCACAAGTTCAAGGCATCTTCATGGCCACTCCCACAATCCGTCTAGGCCTTCACGAGTCGTGAACTGGCTCGTGTGGAGGAGGCCAACTTAGGCAACATTGAGGGGAACGCTGCCTCAACACCATGGGTGGCACCACGATCCATGGTGTCCACCACAAGCCATCTAGGATCTGATGGTCTAAGGCAATGCTATGACAAGCTTGGGGCAGCCTTGGCTCTTGCCTTGGCCCTTGCCCCCTTGCCTTGGCTCATGCCCACTAGTCTTGACTCATAGCCCTCAATTTAACCTTTGATGGTACTAAACTATGGGGTGTAACACGTACCTTGACGTTTAACCCCTAAACCCCTCATTCTAAGCACGAGACGTCTTATCTATGACTCTAACACTCATATCAAACTCTAGAACCCTAACATAAGGCTCTAGTTTAGCCTACTAGTTTTCGGGGTGTTACAAAATTGCCATGTATTTGCCACCTATAACCTTCGTGAAGCATTGGTTCATTTGAAGAGACAACTTAGTCCAAAAGCCTAAGTTGGGGTGTGGTAAGAATGAGGAAAGAAACCAAGTAAGAAGTTCATGAAATTCATCCTTGGGAACATGTGTGAAAGAAAAAGATGGAACCGATGGCACCCCTCCATATAAAAAAGAAAGAAAAGAAATGATAAATATGTATCCTTCGTGCATTGTTGTGGAAATAAAAGGTGTGTTCGATGAGCTATAACAAAAAAATTGGGTGCTATGGATAGGCCAAGGATGAGTTGTGAAGATGAAAAGAATGAAAGAAAAAGAAAAGAAGTAAAATTTGAGCCATGCTTCATGAGCCAAGTGATGTGTTTTTTGGAAAATATGGGCAAACCTATGGGTAAAATGATTCATGTTTTTCTCATTGGGAGTGTGAGAGTTGATTTTGATTCCTTGATTGTAATCCTTAATTGGCTTTGTGAGAGCATGGAATAAATCTTGATGTGAGGGCATTCGAATACTCTTGTTGGGCATGAATTTGCATTTGAATTAAGCATTGTGAGCTTGAACTCTATTTGATGATTTCTAGTCATAGTTTGAAACTTTCAGTGCACGATTGAACATTGCATGTGTGGATTGAACCTTGTGTGCATTCATGTTGAGTCTCAAGGAGCACTACTTGTAGACATCCCTATTGGCGTGATCGATCTTGTGTTTTACTTGAGGACATGCAAACGTTTAAGCTGGGGGTGTGATTAAGTCGGGAATTTTGACTCATTTAGGGCTTGTTATTTAATGAATCGGTGTCCTCAATGACTGTTTTGTGTCCATAACTGATGTTAAAGTGCTTATTTGTAGACATGAATGTTTAAGAACAAGGCAAAAACATTACGATGCGAAAAGTTGCGAAAATAGTTGGAAAAATTTTAAAGAAGGATAGCTGGAGCTCACAAAAGCCACTCAGCGACTCGGCAAGTGGGCTCCCGGCTCACCAAATGATCCAAGAAATTATCTAAGGAACGAAGCCAACTCGGCGACTGAGAAAGCACTTCGGTGATGCGCCAAATGGAACGGCAAGCTCGACCCAGCTCGTCTGAGCTTATAGAATAGTTGGGTGCAGAAGTCATACCAAAAGGGTGAGAGAAGGAACTTGTCGGCGGATCGACGAACCCATCGGCGAGCCCGACTAACTTCACTGAGTGAGCCCACGTACTGAAACTTTGGGAAATTTTTGGAAATGAATAAATTGATTTTTGGAGAGAGAAAATGGATCTAACACAGTATTGGAGAGACTTTTACATACTTTGACATTATTTTTGAATTATTGAGGATTTGAAGTTAAAGTTTTACTTTCAACATTTAACTTTTGGAGATTTTTACAATTTGATAGATCATCATTTTGGTAACGATTTTTTCTTTTTTCTATGTTAGGCTAAACCTCATTTCTTTAGGGGTGTGATCATGTGATTGAATACATAGATTAGCTTATGGGTATTGTTGATTTCTATATTTAATGTTGTTTTGAAATGAGGTCAATCGTTTATTCAAGTTTTTAATATATGAACTGAAGTTGCAAATTTAGTTCTAGTCTAGCTCGCGATGCTTGCTTGCGAAAGATGCATAGAGTACAATAAATGTTTGATAATTGTATTGGCTTATGTATTTACTACCTAGCTTGAAAAAGTGGGTTAATTTAATGAATTGGGTTGTTTTGTATTGCGAAACTTGTTGAGGTTCAAGAGAACTCACTCGAAACATGATAGCTTATTGAGAAATAGCTATTATATTCAAAACCCATCCTACCCATTAAGATTCCACAACTTAAAGCAATTGATAATTACCCATTAAGCGAAATTAGTGTTCAATTACTCACACACCCTAAGGCCCTCTTTATACGTGTTCAAAATTTGTACTACTTGTTTATGTTAACAATTGGTTACCAAACTTACCTAATATTTATAATTAAAACTCGTTGATTTATTTTATGTCATGTATCCCTTTACTTCTACAAGATATTAGAGCACTTCTACACTTCGTATTTGAATTCTTTACCGTATCACTCATTGTGGGATTGACCCCAACTCATTGTAGGGTTCATACTTATTAGCGACATCCTACACTTTGAATTATAAAAGGTGTAGTTGAGCGTTATCAGAACTACTTTTCAATAGTGCATGCTATCGATCTTCGAGGATAAGGTCGAGGATTCCATGTAAGTATTCAAGGATAATTTTTCGGTCATGGGAAACTCTTTTGAAGAGTGATTGTAGCACTTAGAGATGGTGCTTCAAAGGTGTGTAGATTCAAATTTGGTTGTTAATTGGGAGAAGTGTCACTTCATGGTGAAGGAAGGAATTGTGCTTGGGCACAAACATTCTAGGGATGGGATTGAAGTTGATTAAGCTAAAATCCAAGTAATTGAAAAATTACCTCCACAATCTCAGTGAAAGGATTAAGAAGCTTCCTTGGTAATGCCAAATTTTATAGGTGGTTCATTAAACATTTCTTAAAGGTTGATATTCCGTTGTATAAGCTTCTTGAATAGGAAAGCGTGTTTGAATTTGATAATGTGTGTTTGGAAGCGTTCAAGTCTTTAAAAGAGAAACTTGTCTCGTACCCTATCATCATCGCACCCCGATTGGAATCTTCCTTTTGAAATGATGTGAAACGCTAGCAAATTATACTTGGAGCTGTTCTTGGGCAAAGCAAAAACAAGTTCTTTCATTCCCTCTACTATGCAAGCAAAGCTTTGAATTGTGCTTAAAAATATTATTCTGTCACTGAACAAAAGTTGTTGGCTGTTTTGTATGGATTTAAGAAGTTTAGATCTTACTTATTAGGCACCAATGTGATTGTGCATACAGATCATGTTACTCCATGGTACTTAATGGCAAAGAAATAGGCAAAACCAGGTTGATTCGATTGGTGCTCCTTCTATAAGAATTTGATTTGGAAGTGAAAGATACAAAGGGATGTGAAAAAGAAATGGCTGACCACCTATCAAGGCTTGAAGTGGATGCTAAGGGGGATGAAGGACGAGATATTGATGATGCTTTCCCTGATGAATTGGTAATGTTGATTTCATAAACCTTTGTCCCTTTGTATGTTGACTATGCGAACTTCATTGTATATTCACTGTTGCCATATGAGTTGAGTAGCCATCAGAAGAGGACGTTCTTATTTTATGTGAAGAATTATATATGGGATGAACCTTTCCTCTTTAAGGAGTCATGTGCTGACAATATTATCCGGCGTTGTGTGACCAAAGTAAATGTCCAAGAAATACTCGAAGCCTGTCATCCTTCACCGGTGGGTGGACATCATGGGGGTATCCGTACAACCTCCAAGGTTTTACAATATGGCTAATTTTGTCCCACAATGTTTACAAATGCTCATGACTTTTAAAAAGGTTGTGTTCTATGTCTAATGCAACGGAGTATCTCTAGGAGACATTAATTGCCACTATCACAAATTCTTGAAATTAAGTTATTTGATGTTTGGGGAATTGATTCCATGGGTCCTTTCTCTAGCTCTTTTGGGAATAAGTACATATTAGTGGTAGTCGATTATGTGTCCAAGTGGGTAGAGGTGATAGCTTTACCCACCAATGAAGGGAGAAGGGTCACCAAGTTTATAAAGAAACTAATTTTCACAACTTTTGGAACCCCAAGGGCCATTATAAGTGATGGCACCTCACGTGTATGCAATTACCAATTTGAGGCACTTCTATCCAAGTATGAGGTTACACACAAAGTTGCCACACTGTACCATCCAAAATCTACTGGACAAGTTGAGGTGTCTAATCAAGAGATAAAGAGCATCCTCGCCAAAACGGTAAATGTCCACCTAACCGATTGGTCTACAAAGCTTGATGATGCACTTTGGGTGTATCCCACAACATTCGAATCTCCTATTGGCATGTCTCCATACAAAATAGTATTTGGAAATTCCTTTCATCTTCGGGTAGAGTTAAAGCACAAAACCTTACAGGAATTGACGATGATGAAATTTAATTGGGAAGTGGTAGCTAGAAAACGAGTTGACCAACTACTTGAGTTGGATGAATTTTGATTACAAGCATATCCAAACTCTGCACTCTACAAAGAGAAAGTCAAACATTGGCATGATGCCAAAATCATACATCGAGAGTTTAGAGTGGGTGAGCTAGTTCTTCTTTTCAACTCTCGATTGAAACTCTTTCCATAGAAACTAAAGTCAAAGTGAACTTGTCCGTACACAATAACTAAAGTGTATAGTAACGGGGAAAGTAAAGTTAGAGATGAAAAGGGGGTCACATTCAAAGTTAGCGACCAAAAGTTGAAAGTATACTCTAGAGAGAGTCATGAGGTGCGAGTCATTGAAGTGGTTTTCTTGGATAATGCTTGAGAGAATATCTACATTGCGCCGCGATGTTAAATCAAGTGCCTCTTAGGAGGCAACCCAAGTTTTAGTGGTTTTCAATAATGTGTTTATCGCTTGTGCAGGATAAACAGAATAAGATGAGAATTTAGATCTCAAGTCAGCGATCTGCCGAAGCTACTAGGTGACACTCCAACGATCTAACCCATTGGAAAGCTCAACTTTGCAGATGTACTGTTAGATTTGGTAAGGTGCAACCCTCATTTGGCGACCCACCGATTGTATTAGGCGAACCTGACACAGTTCGCCTAATGACTACATAATTTAAGGGGTGTACTGTAAACTTTGGCGAGGTTTGTGAAAGATTGGCCATTAGCCTAATTTCTTTGGGCGATCGGACGTCAATTCGTAGAGGGAAAATAATCTCGCCTGCATTATAGGCATGGTCGGCAACTCGTACTATTTCGATGTTCTGCCGACCTAGCCAGCTATCTCAAAATACTCTTCATGAGTCAAGGAATCTCTCACTCTAAAACTCAATTATATCTCTTTGCATTGAGGACACTACACTTTTACTTTGGTGGGCTGAGGGCATCTGTGCAAATATTCCCCTTTTGTTGGATGATTACAGTGGTTTGTTTGGTGTAACTCATGTTGGTCTCTTTCTCTCAAATTTTCAATTACCCCATGATATGTTTTTGAAACCGTAAATTCTTGAGTGGTCATTGTTAATAATTTGAGGATCTATTGTGTTTAATATCGATGTCTTGATAATACTCGTGATGAGCATGGTGTATAATATGTGTTGCAAGAAAGAAATCGATGTGGTTGTACTTTTGAGAGATCTTATTAAATCTTGTGTTGAATAGCTACGTTTTGATGTGAGCCTTGCAATGAACATCACACATAAGCTTTTGATCTTTTTGGGTTGTGATAAATGATTGTATTTGAAGTGCCATGTGTTGAGGTCTTATTTGAAAGCATGCTTGTAGAATCCTAAAATTTGCCTTGATAGTCTAATTTTCTAGCCTTGGTGAGTGTAAGGAATGATCTTGGGTAGAAATTTTGAGATTGAACCCCAATTTCCATATCCTTGTGTGAATACCTTGTAAAGGTGTGCATCTATTTTGCCACAATTTGAGTCTAAGACATTTGTTGACAACCATATTGAAACCTCTTGGGCAAAATTGTCCCTAACTTCTCACCTATAATCCTTTTTGAAGTGTTGGCTAATAGTCCACATAGGCCAAAAGCCTAACTTGGGGTGTGAAATGAAGGAAGAATAAAAGCTAAGTGATTGGCAAAGAAAGCTGAAATGAGACTCAACTTTGAATTATGTCACAAAAAGGAGGAACCCCTCCTCATAGAAAATATAAATATAAATATTGTGATGAATCACATTTGAAAAATTGAATAAAAATTTGGTTAAATAAAAAGTGGTTCCCAATAGAGTGATTGACAATTAGAAGTTTGAGTTCTCAAATGAAAAAGAATGGAAAGAAGAAGTGAATATGATTGTAACAATACTTTGAACATGTGAAGTCACTGAGCCAAATTGACCATACCTTAATCCCCAGCCCCACTACAAGCCTATAAGAACCTTGAGATCCTGTTTAAACTAGGGTCTCTGTTGATTGGAAAATATGAGCAAACATATGGGATCAAGCTTGCATGCTTTTCTTTTCTAGGAGAGTGACAGTTGTATTGATTCCTTACTTCTTTATATGATTTTCTTTGTGAGAGAATGTAATCGTTCTTGATGTTAGGTGTAACACCCCGTATCTGAAACAGACCAAAAATGCAGATTTTGAGAAGTTGCAGGAGCAACCCACGATTGCCATCTACGGACCGTAGGTCAGACCACGGCCCGTGCTGGTGGTCCGTGGTTCGCCACTGCAACCTCTCTCTAAACCCAGCTCAGAAAATCGGCTAAGTCTCAACCCACGGACAGACCAACAGTCCATAGGTCAGACCACGATACGTGGTCTATGTCCGTTAATCAAGACTCCTTTACCCAGCCTCTGACATGAACTACGGTCGACCAGCATGGACTGTCTTTCGATCCACGGTCCGTATGTCTGACCGTAAGTGGGGGTCAACAACCAGTTAGATGAAAATTATGATTGGGTCAACTTCAAATAGTAATAACTCTTAGCACAAAATAAATTATGTGTCCCATGACCTATTATATGATATATAATTGAATCCTCTTTCCAACGCCACCGAGGTTGCTAAAATGTGACCTCCGAGTAAAAAGTTCTGCCCGTTTTAGTGAAGCTCTGTCGGGCAGACTCGACCGACGACTACAATCTACGGACTGTCGATTGACCTACGGCTCGTAGGTCCAGTCCGTCGGTCACTCCGACAGCAATTAAGTTAGGGTTTTTTTGGTCTTTTCCTATTTCGTTTAACCCCTAAGGTACGTCGTTTAGACACTAAATCATGAGGTTTTAGTCAGGTTAAGCCTAGAAACATAACTAGAACTTATCCAAGTCAAATCATTAATCAAAACTTAGAAAATTAGAAGCAAGAGAGGACAAAAATGTAAGAAACCCTAGTTCAAGAACGCAACAAGTTTTCTTCAGTTCCAGCCTAGAAATCAAAGGATTTCTCCGTAGAATTCAGTCAGTTTCTTGATTCCCTTATTATGAATAGACCTAGGGTTTCTAGAATTACAGCAGATCATCATGAATTAGTTATTAACATCTTCCAAATCAGATTATCATGTTATTACATCATTTCTCGCATGAATTTCAGAACCCTATCTATGTATTTCTTTAGTTCTTGAATTATACATGCTAGTTCAGATATCTCAGTTATTCAATTATACATGCCTCGGGTATTAATGCAACATTATAAATTAATTGTTGCATTCTCAGTTTGCATGTTCAGTTTTGAGCTATCCAGTATTTTACATAAATTCAGCCATAACCAGCTCACCACTTAATTCATTGGGAATAGCATAATACTGAGTTGGACTAGGGTTCAGCGTACCCATATAGTCCCAGAACTATGAGCCACTTAGGTGTAAGTCCCCTCTGTGGGAAACATCAGTTTAGTGATCACGCCAGCATGCCTTTATACCTCTGGCAGGGTATATTGGGTCCTCTCGATAGGGCGTATACATTGAACTCCACATTTAGCTCATGTGGTTTTATTGTTGGTTATTAGTAGCTCCCACAGTTCAGTCAGACTCTATTACATTGACCATATTAACAGTTCATTCAGTATTCAGTCAGCATGTTATATATGTGTCATTGAATTCAGTTAGCTCAGAATTCAGTATCTATATTATATCCAGATTATTTCATTGCTTTATTGCTTTGTTCAGTTATATGTTATTTCAGCTTTACTCTATCTTGTATGCTCAGTACCTTCAAGTACTGACGCATACGTGCGCTACATCTTCTTGTGATGTAGGTTCAGGTTCTCAGCATTCAGATCACGTTTAGATCGGTTCCCGATCTCCAGTTCAGCAGAATCAGTGGTGAGTCCTCATTCTCCGAGGACAATAGTCATGAGTCTCTTTTCAGTATTTTTAGTCCTTTAGTTTCAGTTTTGCTAGACTTAGCTGGGGCCTGTCCCAGCATTTCTAGTCAGTTAGAGGCTATTTTCAGACATAATTAGATTCATATTAGTATTGAGTTAATATCTCCTTTGTATTTAACTCATCGGTTTTCATTTATTTCAGTTATAGTATATGGGTATTCCCCATCTTTTCTGATTTATTTATTATTTAGCTTCCGCATCAGTTTATTATCTTTAGTATGCTCATGATCTTGCCAGCCGGGTTAGCTTGGGATCACTTGTGGTCCTAGGTCCCGTGTTCGCGTCTCGGGGGTAGTCTCGGGGAGTGACAAACTTGGTATCAGAGCATTAGGTTTAAGAACCCTAGGATGTCTGAAAAGCCGCACTAAGTTGAGTCCTTTTCATGGGTGTGAAGTGCACCACATCTAATGAGTGGGAGGCTATGATGTGTTTTAGGAAAACTTCACTTTCTTGATATTCTTATCATGCATTTTTATGATCTTCTTTCTAATCCATCGTTATGTGCTTAGGATCATGCCTCCTCGTAGAGCTTATGCATGGAATGCTAATGCACGCAATGCTAACGTAATTCCTCCAGTCCCAGACCTTGAGGTTTCGAACGCAGAGTTTTGGAATTCGATTTAGCTTTTGGCTCAGAGTATGACCAACCAGAACAATCAACAAGTTCCAGTTCTTACTAATAGAAATGGTGGATCAGTGGCAGCTAAAGTTTGAGATTTTTTTTAAGGATGAATCCGCCTGAGTTTTAGTGTCACTAGTTGGTGAAGACCCACAAAACTTCATTGATGAGGTTAAGAAAATATTTGGAGTGATGCCAGTGAATGGTAATGGTAGAGTTGAGTTGGCATTCTACTAGCTTTATGATGTGGCTCACTTATGGTACACTTAGTGGAATGATCCAGGGGCTACTCTTACCTTTGTAACTCCCAGTATAGCAGTAATCTTAGGTGTTAGTCCAGAAACTCTCTCAGAACCCTTCTCAGTCTCTACTCTAGTTGGTGACCCAGTTATAGCTAGACGGGTATACAGAAATTGCCCTTTCATAGTCTCTCAAAAAGTCACCTCAGCAGATCTTGTAGAGTTAGAAATGGTAGACTTCGATGTCATTCTAGGCATGGATTGGTTACATTTATGTTATGCCTCAGTCGATTGTAGAACTAGGATTGTTCATTTTCAGTTTCCACACGAACCAATCCTAGAATGGAAGGGTAGTAGCTTAGAGCCTATAGGTCGATTCATTTCTTACCTTAAAGACAGAAACATGATATCTAAGGGTTATCTCTATCACCTAGTTCGGGTTAAGGATTCTAGTTCCGAATCTCCAACTCTTGAGTCAGTTCCAGTGGTTAATGAGTTTCCAGAAGTGTTTCCAGATGATCTTCCTGGAGTTCCTCCCGAAAGGGAAATCGACTTTGGAATTGATCTCCTTCCAGATACCCAGCCTATCTCTATTCCTCCTTACAGAATGGCTCCAGCTGAGCTTAAGGAATTGAAAGAGCAGTTGAAAGACCTTCTAGATAAGGGCTTCATCAGATCTAGTATTTCGCCATGGGGTGCACCAGTGTTGTTCGTAAAGAAGAAAGATGGTTCTCTCAGAGTGTACATTGACTATAGGTAGTTGAACAAGGTCACAATCAAGAAGAAGTATCCCATCCCTAGGATTGATGACTTGTTCGACCAACTTCAAGGTGCTAGTAATTTCTCAAAGATAGACCTCAAATCAGGTTATCATCAACTTAGAGTCAGAGATAGTGACATTCCGAAGACAACCTTTAGAACTCGATATGGTCATTACGAATTTGTAGTTATGTCATTTGGATTAACCAATGCTCCTGCAGCTTTCATGGATTTGATGAACAGAGTGTTTAAGCAGTACTTAGACTTGTTCGTTATCGTCTTTATTGATGATATCCTCATTTACTCTAGGAATGAGGAAGAACATGCGAGTCATTTGAGAGTTGTTCTACAAACTCTCAAAGATCGCCAGTTATTTGCAAAATTTAACAAGTGCGATTTTTGGTTACAATCAATTGTTTTCCTTGGGCATATTGTGTCTAGTGAAGGAATTCGAGTAGATTCCTAGAAGATAGAAGCAGTGAAACAATGGCCCAGACATACCTTTGCTACAGATATCAGAAGTTTCTTAGGTCTAGCGAACTATTACAGATGGTTCGTGGAAGGATTTTCATCCATAACCTCACCATTGACTAGGTTGACTCAGAAAAAGGTTAAGTTGCAGTGGTCAGAAGATTTTGAGAAAAGCTTCGCAGAATTGAAAACTAGGTTGACTATAGCTCCTGTCTTGACTCTACAAGAGGGTTCAAATGGTTATGTGATCTATTGTGATGTATACAGGGTCGTCCTAGGTTGTCTGTTGATGCAGTGAGGTAAAGTTATAGCTTATGCTTCCAGATAGCTTAAGGTGCATGAGAAGAATTATCCGACTTATGACCTCGAGCTTGCAGCAGTGGTGTTTGCACTCAAGATTTGGAGACACTACTTGTATGGTGTTCATGTATATGTGTTCAAAGACCATAAGAGCCTCCAGTATGTTTTCACCCAGAAAGAGTTTAATCTTTGCCAGAGAAGGTGGCTTGAGTTCCTCAACGATTATGATATGAGCATGCATTACCATCCACGTAAGGTAAATGTAGTAGCAGATGCTCTTAGTTGATTATTCATGGGTAGTGTAGCACATGTTGAGGAAGAAAGAAGAGAGCTAGCAAAGGATGTTCACAGACTTGCTCGCCTAGGAGTTCGTCTTATGAGCATATCAGATGGTGGTGTAACGGTTCAGAATGGGGCAAAATCTTCTTTGGTAGTAGAGGTTAAAGAAAAGCAAGACAATGATCCAATCTTGCTTGAGCTTAAGGGTGCAGTCTACAATCAGAGAGTTGAGGTATTCTCCCAAGGGGGAGATGGTGTGCTTTGCTACCAGGGTAGATTATGTGTTCCTATTGTTGGCGAGTTGAGACAACATATTCTTACAAAGGCCCATAACTCCACATATTCTATTCATCCAGCTACCACTAAGATGTACCACGATCTGCGGGAAGTCTATTGGTGGAATGGTATGTAAAGAGATATAGTAGACTTTGTGGCTAAGAGCCCCAATTGCCAACAAGTCGAGGTAGAACATCAGAAACCATGAGGCATGACTCAAGAGATTGACATTCCTACTTGGAAGTGGGAAGTGATCAATATGGACTTTATCACAGGTTTACCTCATACTCACAGACAACATGACTCCATTTGGGTGATTGTTGATAGGGTTACTAAGTCTTCTCGCTTTTTGGCGGTCAAGACTACAGATTCGGCGGAGGATTACGCCAAGCTTTACATTATTAAGATTGTGAGGTTGCATGGGGTTCCTTTGTCTATCATTTTAGATAGAGGTCCTCACTTTACCTCTCATTTCTGGAAGTCATTTCAGAAAGGTCTTGGTACTCAGGTTAATCTTAGCATAACATTTCATCCCCAGATGGATGGTCAGGCAGAGAGTACCATTCAGACCTTAGAGGACATGTTGAGATCTTGTGTGATCAACTTCAAGGGTAGTTGGGATGATCACCTTCCTCTCATTGAGTTCGCCTACAACAATAGTTAACATTCAAACATTCAGATGGCACCTTATGAGGCATTGTATGGGCGTAGATGTAGATATCCAGTTGGTTGGTTTGAAATAAGTGAAGCAGCCTTGATAGGACTAGATTCAGTCCTTGATGCTATGGAGAAAGTGCAACTCGTTAGAGATAGACTTAAGACTGCTCAGAGTCGCCAGAAGTCTTATGCAGATGTGAGAAGAAGGGAACTAGAGTTCCAAGTTGATGATTGGGTTTTCCTGAAAGTGTCACCTATGAAGGGAGTGATGAGATTTGGCAAGAAATAGAAGCTCAATCCCAAATATGTAAGCCGTTACCGGATATTAAAAAGGATTGGTAAAGTGGCGTATGAGTTAGAGTTGCCAGCACACTTAGCAACAGTGCATCCAGTCCTTCACATTTCTCTTTTGAAGAAATGTGTGGGTGATCCAACATCCATAGTGCTATTAGAGAGTGTGGCCGTGAAAGATAGTCTCTTGTATGAGGATGTACCCGTTGAGATTCTCGATCGTCAGGTTAGAAGGTTGAGAAATAAAAAAGTCACTTCAGTCAAGGTTTTGTGGAGGGGTCAGTCCGTAGAGGGAGCTACTTGGGAAGCAGAAGCATCCATGAAGTCCAAGTATCCTCACCTATTTCCTATCGATTCCATTCCAGCTTGAGGTAATAGTTCCTCTTCAATTTTTTCAGTCATTCATGCACAGATTCAGTCTTAGTATCATGTTCCTTCAGTTTGTACTTGCATTTTCAGCGTATTTGCATGTTCTTGGAACTAAGTTCAGTCAGAAATTCAGTTCTCAGTGTTTAGTGGTAGGATTGCAGCCCTCTCCGTCCATTTCAACTAGTTTAGTCTTCATTGGAGGATGAATTGTCCCAAGGGGAGATAATGTAACACCCCGTATCCGAAACAGACCAAAAATGTAGATTTTAAAAAGTTGCAGGTGCAACCCACGATTGCCATCCACGGACCGTAGATCAGACCACGGCCCGTGCTGGTGGTCCGTGGTTTGCCACTGCAACCCCTCCCTAAACCCTGCTAAAAAAATCGGCTAAGTCTCAACACACGGACAGACCCACGGTCCGTAGGTCAGACCACGGTCCATGGTCTGGGTCCATGAATCAAGACTCCTTTACCCAACCTCTGACATAAACTATAATCGACCAGCACGGACCGTCGTTCGATCCACGGTCCGTACGTCTGACCGTAAGTGGGGGTCAACAGCCAGTTAGATGAAAATTATGATTGGGTCAACTTCAAATAGTCATAACTCTTAGCACAAAATAAATTATGTGTCCCATGACCAATTATATGAAATATAATTGAATCCTCTTTCCAACGCTACCGAGTTTGCTAAAATCTGACCTCCGAGTACAAAGTTCTGCTCGTTTTAGTGAAGCCCTGTTGGGCAAACTTGACCGACGACTCCAATCGAGTCGACCGTCGATTGACCTACGGCTCGTAGGTCCAGTCCGTCGGTCACTCCGACAGCAATTAAGTTAGGGTTTTTTTGGTCATTTTCTATTTCGTTTAACCTCTAAGGTACGTTGTTTAGACCCTAAATCATGAGGTTTTAGTCAGTTTAAGCCTAGAAACTTAACTAGAACTTATCCAAGTCAAATCATTAATCAAAACATAGAAAATTAGAATCGAGAGAGGAGAAAAAGGTCAAGAACCCTAGTTCAAGAATGCAACAAGTTTTCTTCACTTCCAGCCCAAAAATCGAAGGATTTCTCCGTGAAATTCATCACCAGGTATGTGGGATTTCACTAGCGGGTTCCTTTCGCCTATTTGGTCCCTAGAATTCAGTCAGTTTCTTGATTCCCTTATTATGAATAGACCTAGGGTTTCTAGAATTACAGCAGATCATCATGACTTAGTTATTAACATCTTCCAAATCAGATTATCATATTATTACATCATTTCTCGCATGAATTTCAGAACCCTAGCTATGTGTTTCTTTAGTTCTTGAATTACACATGCTAGGTCAGATATCTCAGTTATTTAGTTATACATGCCTCAGTTATTAATGCATCATTATCAGATTAATTGTTGCATTCTCAGTTTGGATGTTCAGTTTTGAGCTATCCAGTATTTTACATAAATTCAGTCATAACCAGTTATGTAACGACCCGGAAAATGATAGAGTGAAACTAGAGCCTCACATGTGAGTTTGGAGTCGAGAACTTAATGAAATAATTATATTTGAATTTGACCCAAAAAGTTCTTAAAAATGTGCTTCGGAAGTTACCGGAAACTTGTTT
>JAJOOF010014118.1:0-27468 GCA_029582545.1 Solanum lignicaule | reverse complement strand
ATTCAGTTTATAACATCAATTTCACTTTAGAAAGAAGACCCACGTTTTTGGATTGAAAACCTAGAAATTGGAGATTTTGAAATTCATCTTGAAGGGGCTTCTTGGGGAAAGGAATCCCAAGAGTGATAAGCAACCATACCTTAGTTGATTCCTTGAGAATCAATGGAGAAACTCCAAGCAATTTGAGAAAGAACCTTGAAACCCTAGCTCCAATGATTTCTTCTTCTTCTAAGGTTTTTAGAGAGAGAGAGTTTAGAGAGAAGTGGGAGAGTTTTGATTTCAATTGGGTGTTGTGTATATCCACCTGAAACTTATGAATTTAGACTTAAAAACCAATATATAATTAACCTCTAAAATACCCAAAACACCCCTACTTAAATAGGACTTAAAATGAAAAGTCCAAAATCTCCTCATTTAAATGGTCCCCATTAGGGACCATGGCCAACATTCATGGACCGTGAAAGTGCACCACTGGCCGTGGTACTGCTCGTGGTGTTGGAGGCAGTGGCTCCCCTTTCGTGCACAAGCTAACACTTGGCCAAGGCAAGACCACAGAGCCTCCTACGAACCGTGGTCATGACTTGGCCTGGTGGAGGCAAGGCCTTCAAGCCTTGGTGCCATGTGATGTTCACGAGCCCCCTTCTCCCTCGTCAAGTGCACCACGGCCCGTAGTGGTGCCCGTGGTGCCTTGGGAAGTAGCTACTCTAACAACACCCAACTCCCTAAAAGCTAAGGGAGCTCCACACCTACCTTCACGAGCCGTGAAGTGGACCACGACTCATGGTCCCTCTCGTGAAGGGTGAGGCAATGTCAAGGACACTTGGAGGTCCCTCTCCCTCGACCAAGGAAATTCCACGAAGCCTTCCACGGTCCGTGGTGCTGGCCATGGAATTTGAGGCAGTGGCTCCAAATTTGGGGCAGCCTTGGCCTTAGTCCTTGGCTTGCCCCTTTTGTTTGGTACTCCTCCCTTAGGCCTTAACTCATAGACCACCATATCATACCTAGATGGTCTACCAACTTAGGGGAATTCATTTTATACTTCATTGACACTACGTTTAGGCTCTAGTTCAACCTACGAAATTTTTGAGGTGTTACACAAAGGTCATCGTCATACTTTCATATTCGAATTCAAAAGAAAGCTACTCTCTGTGGGATCGACCCCAACTCATTTATTTAGGTTTATACTGATTCACGATCGTTGACACTTAGAATTAGATGAAGTGTCTTTGAAACGTCAATCAGTCTCGCGGAATGGTACAGAAACGTTTGTACCAGACCTTGGAGTCTAAATTCATGCAGTTGGACATCTCAGAAAAAGGTGGAGTGTTAGCTAGCATTGAGATTAGGGCCACATTCATTGAAGAGATCAAGGCCATATAGTTCGAGGATGAAAATTCGAACGAGCTTAAGAAGAAAACTGCGATTGGTAAGGAACAAGAGACCACTCTTGATGCGGAAGGTGTGCTCAGTTTTAAGGGAAGGATTTATGTTCCTTGAGTTGATGACTTGATTCAGAAAATGTTGACAGAATCCCATGGTTTGAGGTAGCGAATTTCTTGGTGGTCGGGCATGAAGAAAGACATAGCGGAGTTTGTGGCTAAGTGTCAAAATTGCCAACAAGTTAAGTATGAACATCAAAGGCCTGTAGGTTTGCTTCAGATAATGCCAATTTTGGAATGGAAGTGGGAAAGGATAGCCATAGACTTTGCGGTTGGTCTTTCCAAGACCTTGGGGAGGTTTGATTTTATTTGGGTAGTGGTTGACAGATTGACTAAGTCAGCCCATTTTATTCCGGTCAGAATAAATTATAATGCTGAACAATTGGCTAAGGTTTATGTGAAGGAGATAGTGAGGTTGCATGGGGTGCCCCCTTCTATCATCTCAGGCTATGGTACGCAGTTCACCTCCAAGTTTTGGAGGAAGTTACATGAGGAATTGGGCACACAACTCACTTTTAGTACAACTTTTCATCCGCAGATGGATGGACAGTCAAATAGGACTATTCAAGTGTTAGAAGACATGTTGAGGGTGTGTGTGATTGATTTTGGAGGGCATTGGGATAAGTTCTTACCTTTGTGTGAGTTCTCCTATAATAATAATTATTACTCCAACATTGATGTGGCACCGTTTGAGGCATTATATGGGAGGGGATGTAGATCACCCATATGATGGTTCGAGGCTGGAGATGTGAAACCTTTGGGAGTTGAATTACTGAAGGATGCTCAAGATAAGGTGAGGAATATTCAAGCTAAGCTTCTAGCAGCCCAAAGTACACAGAAGAAGTATCCGGATCATAAGGTAAGAGACATGACATTTCAGACTGGTGAGAATGGTCTTCTTAAGGTATCACCCATGAAAGGGGTGATGAGATTCAGCAAGAAGGGCAAACTAACCCCGCGATACATTGGTCCCTTTGACGTTTTTGAATGTGTAGGGCCAGTGGCTTATAGATTGGCTTTACCTCCTAACCTATCGGGAGTTCATCCGATATTTCATGTGTCCATGGTGACGGAGATTACATCATTAAGTGTGACTCAATTGTGTTACACAAAAACCTCCAATATGAGGAGGAACCGGTTGCAATTCTTGATCGTGATGTCCGGAAGCGGAGGACCAAAAAGATTAAGTCCGTGAAACTTCAATGGAAGTATCGTCCAGTTGAGGAAACTACTTGGGAAACTGATAAGGACATGGGAGACAAGTATCCCAGTTGTTCGTCGATTAAGGTACTCCTCTACTCTAACTTTAGCCCATTTTCTCCTAGTTTGTCACTCGGGGACGAGTGATGGGTAAATTAGTATCTATGGTAACGACCGGTTTCCATCGCTATAGAAAAGTCAACGGCGAAAAATTTTGGGCCGAAAAACTTTTTGGTAGTATTTGGAAATTTCCCAACCTAGTCTAGATTTGGACGAAATCGGAGTCAGTAAGGTCTAGGGAAATCTGTTAACAATTGGGTGATTTAATTATGATTTTAATCAAATGAGTAGATAGCTAAGACATTAAGGAACCCGTACAACTTTACGAAATTGAATTCGGGCGAGTAGAACTCCCGAAATCAATCTTAGTGTGAGAGGGTAGTTTCTGAGTGTCATGGGACGAAGGTGTGTTGTGAAGTGGGGATTTGGAATTCTTAAATTTGCTCATTATTTTTGTGCAAGCCGTTGAGGTGGGATTTTACCGCCAGGGCATGGCCGCTGTGGCCAGACTTAGGCCGCCATAGCGGGACAGAGGCGACTTAAGTCGAAAATAAATCCCCAAAAAGTTTTATTCTGCACTTTTTAACCTTGAGAGCTAAGGAACGACCCCAGGTGTTTTCTTGAGCGTTTTTCACCATTCTTGAGGTTAAAGGTAAGGTTTTCCAATTCCCGAATCCATTTTTCGATCCGTAGAACTTAGTTTCTTAGGTGATTATTATTGGGGAAGGGTTTTGGAACTGTTTTGATGGTGGGAAAAACCCTAATTGGGGTATTGGGATCATGGGTTTGATCTAGGTTGATAATGGTTACTTTAATTTGGGTAATTGAATATCGTTTATTTGATTCCCGTGTTATAATTATTGTTTCTAGACCAAGAACAAGCTCAAAGAATCCGGAAAAAGGTGGAATCAAACCTATTAGGGGATTCAAGCTTTGTTGGAGATAGGTGATGATTGTGATTTCATGTTGTGTGATGTATGTTTGTTCTTTCTTCATTATAATACATGTATGTATGCGAATGTTGCATTATTGATCACACTAATTGGAAAAGAGGATAGATGAATGATGAATGCCATGAATCATGAATTGATTGTATGATTTGAGAATATACTTGTGATTGTGATTGTGGCTTGTTGAATGGATCGGGTGTTGCGTTCTGACACACTAACTGGGATTGGTTGCCACGTTTCAGAATAAACATGGGATCGGTTGCCACGTTCTGGCATGAACATTGGACCGGGTACCACGTATCGGTACACTAACAGTTTGGGTGTGGGTTCCATGAGAGGACCATTGACTTGACATAACTGTATATCTTGAGAATTGTGAAATGGTACGTTGTTCGTAAGTGATGTTGATATTGTTTATGTTCGGTGTATGCATGTTATTATTATGTTGTAATGACTTATGTATGTTGCACTTAGTGGGATAGCCGCGTGATCCTACCAGTACACTATGGTTGTGTACTGATACTGCACTTGCTCTTTCTTTGTTGAGTACGGGGCATCTTCAGGTGGCTATTGACAGACCTCATCTAGAAGATAAGTGATCGCCGATCGAATTCAAGGGTAAGCCAGTTCTTCCGGGCTGCCTTGAGTTCTCCTTTTCTTTAGTCCATCTTTTCGGACTTAAACTAGTTCATTAGATATTCCTATGTTTAATTTGGGTTGTATCCATTTTCTTTAGACTATGGTTCCTTGTTAGAAGTTTTGGTACATTGACTTTCAGGTTCTAGGCGTTATTTTCCGCATTTGTTTTGTTACAATTTTGGAGTTTATGGGAACTCTATTTCTTTTCCTTTAGCATTTAAACATGTTTTCGTATCTTTAAATGTTTAGTTTGAGGTTAGTTGGTTAGTAGTTATGGTTCTCCTACTAGAGGGTTAGTGTGGGTGCCAATCACGACAGTCTGGGTTGTGACATCCAACCTTGGCATAGACTGGTCCCCTTGTAGTTTCTTAGGCATAGCCATAGGAACTCAATCCTGGATTTTCTTTCTATGGTCTATATGTATTTCACTTAAACTTGGAAGTGTTGGAGGTTTCCACTGTACATTGTAATAAGGCAATATTGGTTTGTGTCTCCTTAATCTATCCACTGTGTCAATCACTGATGAGTGATAGTTTTACACTCATTTGAGGCATTTTTAGTTCAACAATTAGTGTCCTCAATGCCTAATTATGTCATATTCTTATAATATTTTAATGATTTGCAACTATGAAGGCTAAGGGATAAGACAATGATGAACACTTGAAAGAATGGCCAAAAACAGGGAAAAAAGTGTAGACTCCACACTGGCAGTCGCCTAACTAGAAGAGTGGATCGTCCAAATGGCCTTACCTCGCCTAAAGTGACAATGGTCATAATTGAAGATGTTAAAAGCAGCTCGGCGAACTAATGAACACAACGATGACTCAACGAAAGATATGGACGAAGTGAATGACCATCGCCGAAGGTGAAAAGACTTGGATGAAATATGAACAAAGGTGGTACTCGGTGATCCACCGAATGTGAAAGGTAGAGTCAAACAAGTTCAACGAGTGAGGTTCAAATAGCTGAAGCCTAAATAAGAAGAAAGGTGAACTAAGTAGTAGACGAAGATCCACCAAATAGTCTTGGCGAGCTTGACTAACGTCACCAAATTGGTCGCGCAGTGAATTTTGGGTCATATTTTGGATTCCTATAAATAACCCAAAAGAGAGAAAAATGTATCAGATTATAGTACAGAATTTTAGTTCTTAACTTTGTATGAGTATTTATAAAGACATATTCTTAGGTTTGGGATATTAACTCTCACTCTTGGATTTTACAATTTGAAGTGGAAATCAAAGTGGGTGTTGACTATAATGGCTTAATTTCACCACATCCATGACTGCCTTTATGATAAGTATAATTTCTTTACTTTTTGTTATGTGTGGCTAAAACCCCAATTCTAGTGGTGCAATTTTGAGGTAGGGTGTTTATTTAATATAGTGGATATTGTGTTTTGCTCTATTTTATTATTGTTCTTTCATGACCCAGGGGTACCCCCCTAGATGTAACAAGGCACATAGAACCCCGAAAGGCACTATGTAAGCCTCTTAGCATATCATAACATAAAGCATTAGAACAATAAGAGTAAAAATGCATTTCAAGTCCAAAATTTTCATAAAGGAAAGCGGAAGTCTAGACTTGTCTCAATATAGCCATCTATTACAATACTTGAATCAAATAGGGTCACAACCCTTACAACATAATCCAAAAAGGAAATACAAGAAAGGAACTACAAATGAAACATCCGTCCTCGAATCTTGAGGACTCACCACAAGCTAGGAGAATAGTCGAATCCAAGCTTGAACCAAATAATGACCGCCTTAAGAACCAGACCCTACACTTGGGAAAAGTATAGGAAAATATGGGTTAGTACAAAATGCACTAAGTATGATAGCCATGCATAAAATCATGAAAGCATGCTCAAAGGGACATTTTAGTTGAATGCATGCAATTTTCTAAGTTAAAGCATCATTTTGAAAATAACGGAGAAGCATAAGTCATAAGCATAGTCAACTCATAAATCAGCATATCATAAGTGGAACATATCATACATACCCTCAAATCATACTTGTGCAATGCATGGATAAGATCCCATAATCCCACCCATACTAAGTAAAGCTTCTATAGTAACTATAGTTCATAACTCATCTTCATGTCCATACTATCATAATGGGGAATAAGCTTTAACCGACATAGACCATGTGAGCTTACCATGGAATCCGATGGCTACCCCACACCAAAAAAGGGTTGTCCTACTTGCCTAAGGTAGAACCATACTCTTAGCTTAGGTGGATCCACTAGCTAAATACCTATGAGGGCACATAGTTATGGGATAAGGAGATTGCTACTAGAAACCCGGACTCAACTATGGTAGAAGGTTTCCATCTCATGAGATACATACTTTGGGAACCTGGACTCAACTAAGGTAAAAGGAACCCATTTTGGAAAACCGGACTCAACTAGTGTAAAAGCTTTCAAGGGGAAGCCAGACTCAACTATCATATAAGCTTCCATCTCATATTCATATCCACTTGGTGCTAAGCATTAATTACTATATATTATCTATTAAGTCTTGACTTAAGTTCATATTCATGGAAGAATGTCTTGACACTCAATCCAACATAATTCATACTATTGCTCATAGATTAAATAGGTGAGAATAGCCTTTCAACCTTAGAATCATCATATTGTGAGAGAACCTTTCACATCATATCATATTCATACATAAGTGTGAACATGAGGATAATCCTCCAACAACAAAACAACTAGATCATAATCATATTCACTTTACTCTCAAAGTGTTCTTTAAGCATATTCATAATTCTCATAATCATGCATAATTCTCGTACTTTGCCCCTTCAAGGACCATAGATCATATTCAATCAACCCACATCACCAATTCATAATTGAGGAATATGGGGGTTTCATAGGTTCTTGGGGGAATTCAACATGAAAAAAACATAAGAAATCATCAATTTATAATATATCATGAATCAATCATTAGAAATGTTTTTGAAAGGAACCATGAGATTGAAGTCAAACCCTAACTTTAGGGGAAATCACTAGTTTTGAAATTGAATTTGGAGGGACTCCATGGATGAAGACTATCCATGGATAAAGGACTACCATACCTTAGCAATGGACTCCAAAGAATTTGAGTAGAGACTCTAGCTTCTTGAACTGTAGATTGAACTTCCTTCTTCTTCCTTGAAATTCTAGAGAGAGAATTTTTGGAAAGGAGATGAACTTTGGGGAAATATTTGGGTGTTTGGGAATTATGACTTAGTCTAGGTGAATTTGACTTAAAAATGACTTCTATAGGTGTATAAAACTAAGGCAAAACGACCTCACTTAATACCCATCTAAAAAGGAACTTCCCAAAATAACCCTTACTTAAAGTGAGCTGCCAGGGACCACGTGGGGCTCCAAGAGCCGTGGTCATGAACATGAGTCGTGGTCCTATCCGTGGTCTTGAGGCAGTGGCATGGCAACAATTTCCTTTAGCTCACAAGCCCAAGACATCTTCACGAGGAGGCCCACGTGCGGTGGAGCAAACCACGAGCCGCGGTCCCTCTCATGGACCTTGAGGCAGTGGCTAAGCCACTTTTCCATCAACCCTCAACCACCAAGGCATGATCAAGGCCACTCCCGCGAGCCGTCTAAGGCTTCACGAGCCGTGAAGTGGCTTGTGTGGAGGAGCCAATTTGGGGCAGCCTTGAGGAGGCTAGTGCCTCCACCTCTACGAGTGGCCCCACGACTCGTGGTGACTACCACTGGTTGTGAAGGCCCTCGTGGTCTTGGGGCAGTTCCTTGGCAAGGCTTGGGTAGCCTTGGCCCTTGCCCCTTTGCCCTTGGCCCTAGGCCACCTCCATGACTCTAACCCTCAAATGTAGCTCTAGTTTGGCCTACTATTTTCTGAGGTTTTACATGTTGATTTATGGATTTAGACTAATTAGCATGAGGTTAATTCATGGGTTAAGGTTGCGAATTTAATCCTAGTTTTGATCTTTGATTGTTTGTTGAAAGAGATCAATTGGATTGAGTAATTAGTCTATTACATGCAATTTAGGTTTGATGTCTATGGTTTGCTTGAAAAAGAAATTATGGGTTGGATCTGTTTGCTCACATATGCTTGAAAGAGAGTTTTTGCACGGTAATGGATTGATTTGTAATTCACATAGATGAGACCGAAAGGAGATTTTATAAATATGAAATCGAAAGAAAATTAGTGTCATTAAAGATGACCCAGCCTATCCATGATTGTTTAGCAGTATTGAGTAATACAATTACCCCTATGTAGCATAAATTCAAATCCTCACATCCCTAGATTGTTTCCTAATTGTTGAATTTATGAAATTTTGGTATAATTGCGACTCTTGATATAAAAATCATTTTTCATAAATTTGGTGGAATCATCCACTCATTGTTCTTAATTGCTACAAACGAATTGATTTACAATCTCAATTTCTTGATAGAATTCTCTACAATATATCACTCTCTATGGGATTCGACTCCAACACTTTGTCGAGTATTTTTATTAATGACGACCCACTTATTCTCTTAATGGTTTTGAGGATAATTTGATCGTTACAAAAGATGGTGCCACTGTCGGGGAGTGTTGGCTAAGAATTCCATTTGAGAAATTAGTTTGTAAATTTGTATAGTTGTAGTAGATTATTGCTTGGTGTGGTGGTTTACTGATTTGCAGGTATAAATCATGAGTGCTCATGGTAGTTACAAGGATAGTCACTACGGTAAAAATGTCAACATGGGTGACTTGAATGATATGCACATGAACGTCATTTAGACCACGGGAGCCATTCGGTTACCTCCTACAACAAGGAGGGTAATTTTCCATATAACCAGAACAATGCTACAATTTCTTCAACTGAGAGAAATATTTGGGGGTTTAGATCATGAGCACCTTCAAATTTTTATGGATATATGTGGGTCGTTCATGTTCAAGAACATCTCACAAGAGTCCATAAGGTTGACATTATTCCCATTCTCTTTGAAGGGGGAAGCCACAAGATGGTTGACAAAATTACCAAATGATTCTATCACTTCTTGGGAGGAGTAGACTGAAGCTTTCCTAGAGAGATTCTTTCCTCCCTCGAAAATGGTAACGCTTAGGGACAACATCCAAAATTTTGAAAGACTGGAGGGTGAACCACTGCATGAGACATTGTTGCGGTTTCATAAATTTCTTTTACAATATCCAACACATGGTGTACTAGACAATTTGTTGATGTAATACTTTTATTGTAACTCTGATTCGGTCAACAAGAGTTTGGCAGATAAACTTATTCAAGGTAGGCTGATGCGACAATTGTTCGATGTAGCAACGATGTTGCTAGATGATATGAAAAAAGTCAATTGAGCATGACATACTAGAGAGGATCAAGTTTCCTCTTAACAATGGGAATGAGCAAGGAACAAATGTAACAGGATCATGGGCGCGATGAAAACATGACTAAAATAATGATCCAACTTGACTTGCTATCTAAACATGTCATGGGAGGTGGACTTAAATTGGTGAATGCGGTTGGAACAAACATTGAAAAATATACCTAGAGGATGCCAAATTTGAGGCATTATACAATGAGAAAGTACAATACTTGGGGAACCAAATGCGGGGTTCTCATCCCAACTACCTAAGACAGGGTGAGAACCAAGGTTGGAACAAAGATGGAGACAATGGATGGATAGATTAGAGAGATTCAGGTGGCAATTGGAGATATGGGGAAGCTGAAAAAGATAGGTATGTCTTGCCTCATGATCGTCCTAAATCAAAGGAACCAACTAAACCAGATGGAAATTGCACTAGTGAAATGCTTACAAGGATCTTCAACAAGGTTGAAATGTTCGACAAGGTGTTTTAAGAATTGAAAAATCATTTCTCCACCTTAACTCAAATGGTGACCTCTCATTTAGTGTCAATTAAACTACTCAAAACCTAACTCTGTCAACTCTACAGTCATTTCAATCCAAGGCAAAAGGAAACGTTGCCTAGTAACACTGTCCCAAATCCAAAAAATGATGGTTGTTGAGTAAGAATTGTGTCGTACCACTGATGTTTATGTAATCAAGATACAACTTCCAATGCAACTGTATACGATCGTACAATAGTTTATAACAAAACCAAGGGTTGGGATCGTTCCCAAGAGAGTGGTTTTGAAAATTAATAGAGAAATAAAATTTAGTTTTAACTAGTCATAGCTAAAAACATTAACGATAAAAAGCATTGTAAATTAAGGGGGAACACAAGGGTGTCAATTAATAATGGGGTTTTGTCACTAGTAAGTAAAAACAACAAAATAAACAAGGGTTTCTATGTAATGAGAGAGGATCCTTGGGATGTGACGGGAATCCGGGTTAAGCTAGATTATTGGGTACATGCTTTCGATAGAAGATTCATAGAATAATTGTGACTAGGCTAGACTTTAAGGGGGATAAGCTCTCTCTCAAGTAACTTACCCCGTTTCAAATGCGTTTCTCTCGGACACCCACTTGCCGCATAAAGACCAGCCTATGCTTTAACCCATTCACTCTCTCGAGCTGAGTGTGTGGACATGGGACTAGGGTTGACTCTCTCGAGCTAAACCTCGTGTCGACCCACTCACACTGTCCATCAATCTAGTGGTCTTAGTTTTACGACCTCTCTCTCGAGTAAGCCAAAAACATATAAATAAACTTGTATTTGCAACTATAATTTCATTAAATTCATCCACAACCACTAAACGAAATCACATTTAAACTACGAATAGACTATCAACAAGCAAGACCCAACAATCATCTTAACCCATATTCGCTAAATCACACCCCGAGAATTGGGGTTTTTAGCCACATATCAAGAGATAGAAATTTATACCTGAATGAGATTGCCTTCAAATGGGTATGAAGATTTAAGTCTTCTTACATGCCATGAATGAAAAATTCAAGAGATCCAAGCCCAAATCCTTGGAGATAAAACCCTCTTCTTCTTCTTCAAGTTTTCAAAACCCTCTCAAAATCAGACCAAAAATATCAAAAAGTAATATTCTATATGAAAATTATAATAATTGTTCGACACTTAAAACTATAACTCTAACTAGTATTTATAGTTTCTACATACTTGTGCTACAGCGGATCATTCGGCGTCGTTAGTCGGAATCGACGATCAACTCGGTGATTCACCTTTTGGTGTAGTTCATCACTGTCTTGCATCATCCTTCAGCATCGTTGTGCTCTGGATCATTGGGCGACATGGTACTGCTTCGCAGAATTTCTCGGCAATACGCCGACTGCTCCCTTTTTTGCCGACTTGATCCTTTCCCTCAGGGCTCAGCACATTGGAACAAAAGGCGAAGTAAGACCCTTCGGCGACTTGCCAAAGGTATGGTCATTTAGGCTTAGTTACTTTCATCCTCATGAAATGTAGTGCCCACAACACTTTCTTTCCTTTTCCTTCATTATTTTATTTAGTGCTCATAAGTCATCCTATTATTCGCTTTCCATAGATTGTTTGGGAACCCCATCTCTTTTGTACTTTATTCCACAAATTTCTTTTTCATTCTTTTTTTTTTCTTTCTTTTTTTTATATGGAGGGGTTCCATTTTTCTCAAAACCATGGGTAAGAGGAGACTTTCCTTGCACTTCTTGACTTGCCCTTATCTTTTCACCACACTCCCAACTTGGCCTAAGTTGGCTATTCAATTAACCTCAATTCAAGAGAAGTATAGGTAGTGGATTAAGAAAGGTCTAGTTTTCATCAAGTTTCTTCCGAAGAAGGGTAAGGCTCAAGGGGTATTCAAAAGCGGTTCACACACTCACAAGGTAGGTCACAAAAAAGGTATATGTCAAATTGGCTCACACTCTTAGAAGTTGCCTAAGATCATATCAAGAGATACCATCACTTAGTTGACCAGACCAACGGGGTAAATTTTAGGATCTATAATGCATGGTTCAAAGTAAGCTCATCACACTAGGCATTGACACTACAGTCAAACAAGACTCCACACTTTCGCTAGTGTGCAATGATCATCACAAGAGAATTGATTTGATAAATGGTTAATCACAACGAGATGCAAAGAGTTCACATATTGTCTATGCAACTTCATTTGGACTCATCATAGCCATACATTCATGTTCGTTCAAATGAGAGCACTATTCAAGTCATCGGTATTGATCGGAACCGAGACTTAAATTTTGCAAAAGAACAGCCACATTCAACACATGAGAGGTGGCAAAAATTTTTGGACGGGTCAAAAAAATCATTTTGCAATTTAAAACAAAAGGAGTCATAAGCTTAAACATCCACTAAAAGCAGTGTAGAAACAATTTAAGCACAAAGCCCAAATATAAACAAAATACGAATATCAAGAGCACACAAAGGTGGGCCTCACCTCACCATAAATAAAAAGCATTTGTCCTCAGATGCACATGGCAAAATATCCAAAATGACAATTAAAGAAGGACAGAGAGGGAGGTGAAGAAGGGATCCTGTCTAAGCAGTCGCTCAATCTGTCTAGGCATCAGTGCCCGGAGTGTTGTCATTCTGCTTGTGGTTCTCTTTTTCTTTTCGCTCTGCTTCAGCTTCTGCACCGATATTAGCCTCAATCATATTGTCCAACTCGTGAGCTGCCACAAAGGTGTGTATCGCATTGATGAACCCTCGAGCCCACGAAGGGACATTAGGGTCGATGGGCATCCCCCTCCTCGAACTGGCTGTCTTGTTCTCGCTCCTTGCAGTTCTTCTGAAATTTTGTGCTCTTATGTTTCTGGGTGGCATGTTTCTTCCTGCAACTTTAGGTCTGGCAATGTCTGTGAAGTCTTGAGATAATTTTAGAACATATTTGACAACCAAAACAACTACATTCAACTGCAGAAAGAATAGATAGTCCATTCGGCTTGCCGCCAAATACATTCGGTAAGCCACAGAAAATCTGTCGAAGGTCACAGTGCAGAAGGAGTTAGGAGTGCACATAAAGGGTGAATAAGAAGACTTTCGGTGAGTCGTCCAGTTCTCTTGGAGACTTCATACTTCTCACCAAAAGTTACAGACACCACAACGAATAAAGCATGATAATAAGGGCGAGATAGGGTAAATAGGCGAATTGCGAGATAGGGTAAATAGGCGAACTGCGGAATAGTTCGGTGAACTCGTCACAGCTCACCGAATGACCCAACGTCCTACATTTTACCCAAGTTCTCAAAATCAGCCCCGTAACCCCCGAAAACACAATTTAAGCACAAAAAGCACAAATTCAAGCAAGACCCAGAACATACGAATACCACTCATCACTCATTAACTCTACTCGATGCATTGGAGCACAAGATTTCACAGTTTAGGCACTAAAGGCGGGGTTATCGAAGAAAAATTAACACATAAATAATTAAACCCAACTAGGGAGGTTCAACAGATTTTGACAAGATCACACATTTGCAAATGAGTACAATTTTGACAAGATAGTTATGGGGTTCGGGACACTAACCTTTTGTGCTGATCAAATGGAAATTGAGATGCTAGGAAGCACTGTAATCCGACTCCAAGCACAAATCAATCAACCCAAGTACTCCGAAAATGAAGATAATATAAATTAGAGTGCAGGTGTGAGTTTGGATAGATACAAAGTAAGGGAAAATGAATGAAGTTGAAACTTTTAAACCTTTGGCTTGCAAAAATTGTCCAGTTTTCGCCCACTCGGTGATATAGTCCCGATCGTCGAGCTATTCGGTGTAACACCAAGTAATTATTTACCTCACCAAAGTTTACAAAACCTACATGTTTTGTGGGGGTCCAAATGGCGGTCTCTGTCGGGATTATCGACACGGTCGGTGGTTCGCCAATAATTTCCTGTGCTCGCCGAGTTTTACAGACTCCAATGGTCTTAAGTCTAATGGCGATCTAGTTCTGAGTCACTGAACTATTCGGCAATTCACTAATTGGACCTGTTGCTCGCCTATCTGCACTTTTCGTTCACTCTCCACACTTTCATCTGCATAATCAACTCACCATTAAAGCAATAAAGGGTTTTGGGTTGCCTCCCAAACAACACCTTAGTTAACGTCGTGGCATGACGCATGTTAACACCTAAACTTCGCTTTTGGGGTTAGCCAAAACAGCACTTGGCAACCCCTTGTTTTGTGGCAGATGGAGATGAGGCGTCACATGACCCGTAAGGTTCTCGAGCAGCTGAATTGATCTGGAATGAGAACCAATCATCTATTTTATCACTTTGATGTTCTCATTCATCTCTTTCAACACCCTATCATGCTCACTTACCTTGTTGAAAATGATTAAGAGCATTCCTTCAACACGTTTACCCTCATTGTCCTTGGGATTTCCTTGCTCATGAGGGTGGACGTATCTGTCCTTCCTTTTGCATTGGACTTCAATTTCCACTATCTTTTTGGCCAACTCATCCATTTGAGTCATCAGCGTGGCCAACATGAAGTCCTTCTCTACTTCTTGGTTTGATTCAGCCCTGAGATCAAGTAGGTGGACTGCTATCACATAAGGTTGTTGTGTACTACCACCCGGAATGAGTTGGTCAACCAATGCTTTGTTTTCGGGACCAAGGCTTCTGTAGAAGCAGTCCAGGAGGACTATATTAGGAATCTCATGAGTGGGGCATCGAATTAGAAGCGATTTAAACCTTGACCATGCTTCATGAATTCGTTCACCTTCTAATTGTTTGAAGGTTAGAATGCGATCCCTAAACATCATTACTTCTAATGGAGGAAACTCCATTTGCTCACAAGTACTGCTTGACATACTCACCTTCTCTATTTCAAAGCTCAAACAAGCAACATTAAAAACTAAAAACTAAGTAAGTAGACTACAACTAAGAAGAAATAAAAATTCTACTAATCTAAGAATTCTCAAATAACACCACTCCCCGGTAGTGGTGCCATTTTGATGTTTGCGTAATCAAGACACAACTTCCAATGCAAGTGTCTACGATCGTACAATAGTTTAGTAACCCAACCAAGGGTTGGGATCGTTCCCAAGAGAGTGGTTTTGAGAATTAATAGAATAATAAAATTAGTTATAACTAGTCGTAGCTAAAAACATTAACGATTAAAAATATTGTAAATTAAGGGGGACACAAGGGTGTCAATTAACAATGGGGATTTGTCACTAGTAAGTAAAAACAGTAAAATAAACAAGGGTTTCTAAGTAATGAGAGGGGATCCTTGGGATGTGACGGGAATACGGGTTAAGCTAGATTATTGGGTACATGCTTTCGATAGAAGATTCATAGAATAATTGTGACTAGGCTAGACTTTAAGGGGGATAAGCTCTCTCTCGAGCAACTTACCCCGTTTCAAATGTGTTCCTCTCGGACACCCACTTGCCATATGAAGAGCAGCCTACGACTTAACCCACTCACTATCTCGAGCTAAGTGTGTGGACATGGGACTAGGGTTGACTCTCTCGAGCTGAACCTCATGTCGACCCACTCACACTGTCCATCAATCTAGTGGTCTTAGTTTTACGATATCTTTCTCCAGCAAGCCATAAACACATAAATAAACTTGTATTTGCAAATAAAAATACATTAAATTCATCCACAACCACTAAACGAAATTACATTTAAATTACGAATAGACTATCATCAAGCAGGACCCAATAATTATCTTAACCCATATTCGCTAAATCACACCCCAAGAATTGGGGTTTTTAGCCATACATCAAGAGATAGAAATTTATAACTAAATGAGCTTGCATTCAAATGTGTATGAAGATTTTAGTCTTGTTATAGGCCAAGAATGAAGAATCCAAAAGACCCAAGTCCAAATCCTTGGAAATGAAACCCTCTTCTTCTTCAAGCTTTCAAAACCCTCTCAAACTCAGAGAAAAAATATCAAAAAGTACTATTCTATATAAAAATTATAATAATTGTTTGACACTTAAAACTACAACTCTAACTAGTATTTATAGTTTCTACAGATTTGTGCTACAGTAGATCATTCGGCGTCGTTAGTCGAAATCGCCGATCAACTCGGTGATTATCCTTTTGGTGTAGTTCATCGCCGTCTTGCACCATCCTTCAGCATTTTCGTGAGATGAGTGCACAAATTGAACTCATTTAGGGATTTATTTTGACAGAAATAGTGTTGTCGAATGATTATTTTGTCTCAATGTGAAAACTCTTGAGTTTTAGGTATTTGAAGTTTTAATGGAAGCATGGACACTTAGGCGCAAAAAGGAACAAAAGGGCTGAAAAGAATGAAGAAGTTGAAGCCTGAGTATCACCAAGCACCTTTGGCGATTCGCCGAAAGGACAGACCCCGCCCTTTGTTCCAGTATGCGAAGCCCTGAAGGAAGAGGATAAAAAAGGCGATGAAAGGAGCAGTCGACGCTTCGCCAAATAGTTTCGTGATGCAGTACTATACCGCCCAATGGTCCAGAACGTGAAGATGCTGAAGGAAAACACTAACCGGTTATGAGACAGAAGAAGGGCAAATCGCCGAGTCATTCGGCGACATCGACTAACTTCACCGAAAGATCCGCCAGTACTATTTTTCTGAAGTCTATAAATACTAAACTTGTTATTAATTTTTGGGAGTTCCAAACCATTATTATTATTTCCAGAATAGAATAGTACTTTTTTCGAATATTTTCTCTCAAGTATAGAGAGGGTTTTATGGGAGACTTGAAGAGAGATGGATTTTATCTTCCCCAAGTTGGAAGTGGGTCTTCTCCATTCTTCTTCCTTTGCTTAAATCAAGGTTTAATTTCTCATACCCATTTGATTTTAGTATCATTTTAGGTGTATTTTGTTATTTCTTGATGTGTGGCTAAAAACCCCATTCTTGGGGTGTGATTTAGCAAATATGTGTTGATATTGTTGTTGGGTCTTGTTAGCTGATTGGTTAGATGTACTTTAATGGTGATTTCACCTAGTGGTTGTGGTTTAATTTAATGGGTTTGTAGTTGCAAATACAAAACAACCTATGTGTTTTCGGCTTGCCTGAGAGGGAAGTCGCAAAACCAAGACCACAAGACTGATGGCCTAAGGAGTGGGTCGACACGAGGTTCTGCCTGAAAGGGTGAACCCTAGTCCCATATCCTAACAATCAGCTCGAGAGACTGAGTGAGTTAAGGCGTAGGCTGGTTTTCATGCGGCGAGTGAATGTCCGAGAGAAAATCATTTGAAACGGGGAGAGTTGCCCGAGAGGGAACTTATTTCCATCTAAAGCTTAGCCTAGTCACTATTATATTGCAAATTTCTATCGAAAGCATGTACCCAACGATTTATCTCAACTTGTATTGTGGTCACACCCCAAGAACTTTTATCGATACTTGATTTTCTTGTTAGGTTTTGCTGTTTTTACTACTTGTGACAAAACCACCGAATCGATATTTGACACTTTTGTGTCACCCCCTTTTATTTATATGTTTTTTCTCGTTAATGTCTTTAACTACGACTAGTTAGAACTAAAATTTATTTTTCTATTAAATCTCAAAACCACTCCCTTGGGACACGACCCCAACCTTTAGTTGAATTACTATATTAACGACGATCGTAGATACTCATACCGTAGGTCAGTGTCATTGGTCACGATAAGCATCAAAATGGCGCCGTTGTCGGGAAGTGGTATCATTTGAGAATTTTTAGTTTAAAATAGTTTCTATTCTTGTTAGTTGTTGTTTACTCACTTTATTTCTTTTGAAGTTGTTTTGCTAGTTTGAATATCAGAACATGAACTAGGGATGGAGAATCATTACGAATATCACACAAATCATCACCTCCTAAAGCTGTTGAGCCTCAGGGATAATCTCCTGACGTACAAACACGCAGGGAATGAGACAATTCCGGAATTGTGGCGAAGATTCAAAGCAATTTTGCAAACATGCCCATCCCATGGAATGACTGATAAGACATTGCTGGATTACTTCTATCGGGGTCTCAAACCCGAAAATAGAAGCATAGTTGAGCACCTTTTTGAAGGCGGAATGCAAAACCAACCCTATGAAGTCATTGCAACACTACTTGATAAAATGGTTGAAACCAACAAAGAAGCCCAAAAGAAATATGAATGAGATAACTGGTGGCGCAAGTAGATGTTCTATTCAAATGGGTGATGGGATTGGAAGAGCAAGCCAGGGAGAAAGAAAATAACTTCTCCCTTCGAGAGTGCAAACAGGGAAAGAGGCATGAGGGTGTGCAAAGTAACGACACCTCCTCAATCATCCAACAAAAACTTGATGAGCATGACAAGAAGTTGAATGACGTGAAGGACAACATTGATATGCTAAATGAAGTAACTACTTTGAACTCCATGACCATTTAGCTGCAGGATGCTGAAATCACCCATTTGATGACGGGTTACTATCCTCCGTTCGTCAAAGATTCACCTAATTACACCATTGGTGATTCTTAGGATGAAAAGTAGTCTTTGACTTGCGTTGTGCCGCGACGTTAACTCAGGCGCTGTTTGGGAGGCAACCCAAAACCCCATATTATCTTATATTTGCGTACTAGTAAAATAATAGTATCTTAGTCTTGCAGATTTAAGTGTGGTAGGTGCCAAAGAGGTGCAGATTGGCGAGTAGCAGATCCAGTTGGTGAATTGCCGAAGTCACCGGTGAGCAATGCTATTTCGCCGTTTGACTCAAGGCACCCTCTTAGCCTCGAGTCTATAAAACTCGGCAAACTCAGGAAGGTTTCGGCGATTCACCTACCTGATTGGCGACCTCGAATGGTTACTTCCGTTAGAACATCCACAGTTGCTGAGAAGTTCTGTAAAGCTCGACAAAGTAAAAATTTGTTTGGCGAAGCGCCGAATCACTTAGAAGTCAAAGCGTTATCACCGAATGGGAACGAACTAGATAAGTTGTAGGCCAACACACAATAAGGTAGATGATTAATCACTCGAGAGCGTGGGTTGAAGATAGGCATATTGGAATGCTAAGAAACGCTGTACAGAGCTTGATGAATCACTTAGCAATACACCAACCGTCCCCAGCATACCTTTCGCTTTATGAGACATCTGTTGAAAGACTCCAACTCGAAACAGCTGCCTAACAAGGATTATTCTCTTGCCCTATCTCTATCTTTCTTTAATTTGACCTCTAGATTATTGTCATATATTTGAGGACAAATATATTTTCAATTGTGATGGGGTGAGGCCACAACGCCCACCTTTTGTGTGCTATTTGATGTTTGTATTTTGTGATAACATTTGGGCTGTTATCTGTTTTTAATTGTGTTTTTAAAACTGCTTTGCGATTGTTTGAGCTTATGGCTCTCTTTTGGGTTAAATTGCAAAAATAAATTTGACCCTTCCAATTTTTTTTGAATTTTTCGCACAGTTTTGCCGCCCCTCGTGAGTTGAATGTGGCTGTTCTTTTGCTAAATTTAAGTCTCAGTTTTGATCAATACCGATGACTTAAATAGTGCTCTCAATGGAACGAACATGAATGCGCGGCTACGTCGAGGCCAAATGAAGTTGCATAGATAATATGTGAACTCTTTGTATCTCATTGTGATTAGCCATTTATCGAATTGATTCTCTTGTAATGACCGTTGCACACTAGCGAAGTGTGTAGTCTTGTTTGACTTAAGTGTCGATGCCTTTTGTGATTAGCTTACTTTGAACCTTGCATGAATAAACTTAGAATTTTCCCTGTTAGTCAGATTGATTTAGAAAGGTGTCCTCTTGAAATGATCTTAGGCAACTTTAAAGAGTGTGAGCCAAATTTGACATATACCACTTTTGTGGCCTACCCATTAGCGTATGAAACTCTTTTGAACACCCTTTGAGCCTTACCTTTCTTTGGAAGAACCTTGATGAACCCTAGACCTTACTTGACCAACTACCTATAATCCTCTTGAGTTGTGGTTTAGCAAATAGCCAACTTAGGCTAAAAAGCCTAAGTTGGGGGTGTGGTAAAAAGGAAAAGGAGAAGTCAAGAAGTGCAAGAAAAGTCCCCCTTAACCGATGGTGTTGAGGAACAATGGAACCCTTATATAAAAATAAAAATAAACTGTGGAATAAAGTACAAAAGAAATCGGGTTTTCTAGCAATCCATGGAGGTGAATAAAAAGATGACATAGAAGCACTAGAAAAAGAATTGATAAAGGAAAAGAAGGGAATGCCTTGAGAGTACCACATCTCACGAGGAAGAAGTCACTGAGCCTAAATGACCATACCTTTGCACACATCTCCATTACAAGCCTTAGAAAGACCTTTTTGATCTTGAGTAAGCCGAATCGAAAGTCGATTGGAAAATAAGGGCAAACCTTAGGGTAAAAACATGCATTGTGTTCCTCTTTTTGAGTGTGAGCGTTGCATTTGATTCCTGATGTTCAATTGATTAACCTATGTGTGTGAATATGGAATCATTCTTCATGTGAGGGCATTTAGATACTTTTTGTTGAACTTGAACTTGCACAAGTAGCAAGTATTGCGAGCATGAGAATCTTTGGAAATGGTGTGTCACAACCTGAATCTTTGAGTACATAGTTGATCCTTGCATAAGTAAATTGAGTCTTGTTGTGTGCATTCATGGTTGAGTCTTATGTAGCATTGTTTGAGACACCATTTTTGAACGGCTGAACTTGAGTTTGCTTGAGGACAAACAAAAGTTTAATTGGGGGTGTTGATGAGTCCACATATTGGACTAATTTAAGGATTTATTTTGATAGAAATAGTGTCCTCAAATATTTATTTTGTCTCAATATATGATGAAAACTCTTAAGTTTCAGGTATTGGAAGTTTTAATGGAAACATGGACACTTAGGCACAAAAAGGAACAAAAAGGCTGAAAAGAACGAAGAAGCTGAAGCATGAGTATCGCCAAGCACCTTTGGCGATTCGACAAAAGGATAAACCCCGCCCTTGGTTCCAGTATGCGAAGCCCTGAAGGAAGAGGATAAAAAAGGCGATGAAAGGAGAAGTCGGCACTTCGCGGAATAGTTCTGCAAAGCAGTACTACACCACCCAATGGTCCAGAACGTGAAGATGTTGAAGGCAAGCACTAACCGGCGATGAGACAGAAGAAGGGGGAGTCGCCGATTCATTCGGCGACATCGACTAACTTCGCCGAAAGATCCGCCAACACTATTTTCTGAAGTCTATGAATACTAAACTTGTTAATAATTTTTAGGATTTCCTAACCATTATTATTATTTCCAGAATAGAATAGTACTTTTTTCGAATATTTTCTCTCAAGTTTGGAGAGGGTTTTGTGGGAGACTTGAAGAGAGAAGGATTTCATCTTCCCCAAGTTTGAAGTGGGTCTTTTCCATTCTTCTTCCTTTGCTTAAATCAAGGTTTAATTTCTCATACCCATTTGATTGTAGTATCATTTTAGGTGTATTTTGTTATTTCTTGATGTGTGGCTAAAATCCCCATTCTTGGGGTGTGATTTAGCAAATATGTGTTGATATTGTTGTTGGGTCTTGCTTGCTGATAGGTTAGATGTACTTTAATGGTGATTTCACCTAGTGGTTGTGGTTTAATTTAATGGGTTTGTAGTTGCAAATACAAAACAACCTATGTGTTTTCGGCTTGCCTGAGAGGGAAGTCGCGAAACCAAGACCACTAGACTGATGGCCTAAGGAGTGGGTCGACACGAGGTTCTGCCTGAGAGGGTGAACCCTAGTCCCATATCCTAACAATCAGCTCGAGAGACTGAGTGGGTTAAGGCGTAGGCTGGTCTTCATGCGGCAAGTGATGTCCGAGAGAAACTCATTTGAAACGGGGAGAGTTGCCCGAGAGGGAACTTATTTCCATCTAAAGATTAACCTAGTTACTATTATCCTGCAAATTTCTAATTGAAAGCATTTACCCAACGATTTATCCCAACTTGTATTGCGGTCCCACTCCAAGAACTTTTCCCCATACTTGATTTTCTTGTTAATTTTTGCTGTTTTTACTACTTGTGACAAAACCCCCAAATCGATATTTGACACTTTTGTGTCACCCCCTTTTATTTACTATGTTTTTACTCGTTAATGTCTTTAGCTACGACTAGTTAGAACTAAATTTTATTTTTCTATTAATTCTCAAAACCACTCCCTTGGGACATGACCCCAACCTTTAGTTAGGTTACTATATTATTGACGATCGTAGACATTCGTACCGAAGGTTAGTGTTATTGGTCACGATAAGCATCAATGCTCTGAATCATTGGGCGACATGGTACTGCTTCGCGGAACTTCTCGGCGATACGTCGACTGCTCCCTTTTTCTACCGACTTGATTCTTTCCTTCAGGGCTCAGCACACTGGAACGAAAGTCGAAGTAAGACCATTCGGTGACTTGCCAAGTGAACTTGGTGATCCTCAGGCTTTCATTTCTTCATTCTTTTCAGCCTTTTCGTTCGTTTTTGCAACGTAGTGTCCATGATTTCCTTCAAACTTCAAATACCTGAAACTTAAATGTTTTCATCAGATATAGAGATAAAATAAGCATTTGAGGACAAAATTTCTATTAAAATATACCCCTAAATGAGTCCAATTTATGGACTCATTAGCAACGACATTAAATAAGGCGCTTCTTGGGAGGCAACCCAAGTTTAGTTTATTGCTTTTACTAACATGTATTGTGAGTGGATGTTGAAAAATTCAAAATGTCGACAAAGGTAATTTAGACGATGCTAAAACCATGTCGGTGAACCATCGAATTAATTGTGTGGACTTCTTGAAGTTCGTTATATGTGCTAAAAAATTGGAAAATGTGTATTGTCAACTTTGGCTATTTGAGTTCCAATCGGGGATCCACCGAAGTGGACTAACTAGACTCCATCGAGTCCCCCGATTCAACCTTGAGGTTTTGTAGTCATTGAGGAATCATCATCAAGCTTCATCTCTTTCGGTGATTCGCTAAATGCGTTCGGCGACGTTTTTCACAGTCTGCCGAGTAGGTATGAGTTAAATAGGCCAGAGTCTTTTCATGTTCTAAAAGAAATCCTTTCATGCTTTTGAGCTTTTTATCTTCCTAAACCCCCAATGTTGTTTTGGTGCATTTGTGACCTCTTTTGTGTTTTTTTACTTGCTTGGAGTATGGTGAAATGGTTGCATCTCGATCCCAAACCTATTCCCCTCGATTTTGTGCTTTGCTATCATCACTGAGGTTACTTTTTGAGTTCTATATTATTATTTGTGCTAGAATTTGATGCTTTTGATATGGGTTTATTAGTGTTAATGATATATTGTTGTATTATTTTTATGGATAGTTCTAAATACATCATATTGCATTGTGCCCATGAGTTAGGATAGTTGATATTGAGCCTGAACTTGTTAAAATTGTTTTTGAAGGTTAAACCCTAAGTTGAATCCTAAATTGTACTAGGTCTTACCTTAATTGTTTGTGGGCGCAGTCTTATTAGCCCAGTGTTGTCCTAAAGATTTGCATTTGCCCAATGATAGATAGAGTGATGACTTTCTTAAGGGAAAAATGTTAATTTGGGCAAAGTTTGTGTAATTTGGGGGAAGTCTAAGTACCCATGGGTAGAAAAACATGTGGGTAGACTTTAAAAATAATTGGGAATTAGGTATTATTGCATATTAGTGTTGATGTTTAAAAATAGGCACTCGACTAAAAATTACATATTCGTTTGGCTAATCTTAGCTCGCTAAGATGATTAGGTGAATCATTGATTAAGTCCCAGATCGGCTTCTGTGCTTGAATATGTGACTTGGTACTATTCTTTCGGCGGGCATCTCTTAGCTTGCCGAAACCCACTCAGTGTATCACCAGTGTCACCCCCTTTTATTTACTATGTTTTTACTCGTTAATGTCTTTAACTACGACTAGTTAAAACTAAATTTTATTTTTCTATTAATTCTCAAAACCACTCCCTTGGGACATGACCCCAACCTTTAGTTGGGTTACTATATTATTGACGATCGTAGACATTCGTACCGAAGGTTAGTGTCATTGGTCACGATAAGCATCAATGCTCTGAATCATTGGGCGACATGGTACTGCTTCGCGGAACTTCTCGGCGATACGTCGACTGCTCCCTTTTTCTACCGACTTGATTCTTTCCTTCAGGGATCAGCACACTAGAACGAAAGTTGAAGTAAGACCATTCGGTGAATTGCCAAGTGAACTCGGTGATCCTCATGCTTTCATTTCTTCATTCTTTTCAGTCTTTTCGTTCGTTTTTGCAACGTAGTGTCCATGATTTCCTTCAAACTTCAAATACCTAAAACTTAAATGTTTTCATCAGATATAGAGATAAAATGAGCATTTGAGGACAAAATTTCTATTAAAATATAGCCCTAATTGGGAATTAGGTATTATTGCATATTAGTGTTGATGTTTAAAAATAGGCACTCGACTAAAAATTACATATTCGTTTGGCTAGTCTTAGCTCGCTAAGATGATTAGGTGAATCGTTGATTAAGTCCCAGATCGGCTTCTGTGCTTGAATATGTGACTTGGTACTATTTTTTCGGCGGGCATATCTTAGCTTGCCGAAAGCCACTTAGTGTATCACCAAGTGGAAGTGGACATCGCCATTTATGCTTGTTCCTTTTAATTTTTGCACTGTGACGTTTGGAAGACTTGTCTGAGTCCCCCAAAACCAATTCGGCTAATTGCCGAGTTGGAGATGACTTCCTCCTTTCATTCCTGAGTTAAATTGAATTATGTTTTTTAGGGCTGGGCATAATATGGTGAAAACCGAAAAAACAGACCGAACCAATTTTTTTTAAATTTCGGATTTGGTTTTTCGGTTATTTCGGTCGGTTTCGGTTTTGACTTTCAATATTTTAGTTTTTCGGTTTTATAGCTTAAAAAATCGGCTAACCCAAAAAACCCAAATTAGATATATATATATATTCTTTAGTCTTTACCCCTTCATTAAATCACAGCCCATTCCTTTAATAAAAATACAACTCTCAGCCCAATAGCCCATGCCGAGACACCCAGCCCAAATTCAAATCTGAATTAGAAATCCCTAATCTGAGACCACCGTAGTCCATAAGTTTCAACTCTCGTCTCACACTCTCAGTTACGCCGCGGCTTCGAGCTCGTCTCTCAACTCTCATCTCTTATCTCTCAGCTCATCGTCTCAAGGCTGCCGCTGCTCCTGGTTACTCGCTGACGTTGTGTGCTAGCAGCCCGCAACTGTTGTCTGCTCAGTGCTCGCGACTCAATAGTCGAAGGTCAGTGCTCACTGCTTATTGGCCACTGCTCATCGCGGCTCAAGTCTTAACTTCATCTAGAAATTTTTATTATGTAATATTCAATTTCAAATACAAGATGAGTACTTGAGTAGTTAGTATTGAGGGGTGTACAGTGTACTTGTAACTTGTAACTGTAATAGTTGTTTTTGCATTTTTCCCATGAAAAGCACTGATATTTTGTTCATCTTTTGCTCTTAAATGATTAAGACCTCAATTGCTAATGGAATATGTTATGGACTTTCTTGGCTAGGTAGATAGTAGGAGAACAAGAGAAACAAATTGAATGCCATCTAAAATCAGTGTGACGAATAGAACTTTTGGTATTCAAGCTTCACAGTCACCATGGATGTCTATTAGATCTTCATGTTTTCTTATTAACAAGAATCAATTATTCAGGCGAAGCTTATTGATAAAGATCTCACTGCCCAAAATCAGTATCCATTTACCATTAGCATTTACCAGTAACTTCTACAAATGTCTGATTGTTTGGACTTTGGCTTTCTTTTGCTTTTATACACTTTACCTCTTCCTTTTCGCTGATATGATTTACTGACCATTGTTTACATTATTTTTTTCAATTGCGAGTCAATATCTTAATACTATTTTTATTCCTTGCGGTCCAGGCTACCTTTTGATTTACTGACCAGTGACTTTACCACTTTGGGTGAGAACAAACGTGTTCGACAAAACGCTCGCAACATCTTCCAGTGATTGCTAAAATCACTAGAAAAGACAATTGAGTGTTGATCCAGAGAGTTCATATGGCGCAATATCTTAGCACTTAACAATTAGCAGTTTAGTTGCTTGATTGTAGTATAAACTACGGGGACTTGTACATTGGGGATTAATGTGAAATAATATCATTATGCCTCTGCATATTGTTAGTCAAGTTGGTAGTACTTAGTATCCTGATCCTCTACCATGGTCCATGGAAGTTCTTCCTATTCTGTTTAAGTGTCTGTTAGTTAGGGACTGATCAGTGAGTCGGTTAGTGAACTGTAAGTCTGTAATGTACTGCGTGATTATTATTCTTCTGAGTTCTGAACCGCAACTGAACTGCGTGAGTTTAATCATTGTATGCAAGTATGCAACTTTGTGATTATTTGTGTGATTTGTGAACTGTAATGTACTGCGTCTTTCTGATTGTTGTTATTCTTGTTTTTTTCACTTTTTTAGAGATGACACAAATTGGAAGTAGGATAAGTGAAAGTGGAGGTTCAAATGAGATCATACCTAACACCTCATCTCCCAATGAGGTTGAAGTTGATACTGATACTTCAAATAAAAGAAAAAACATGGAACCTAGAGCTACTTGTTGGAAGCATTTTGACAAGTTCACTGATGAAAGTGGAGCTAAGAAAGCCAAATGCAAGTATTGTGAGAAACCTTATGCAACTTCTACATCGACTAATGGTACGTCGACAATGAATAATCATATGCGAATATGCCTTAAATTTCCTCGTGACATCGTAGATAAAGGTCAAAATCTAATTAATTTTCTACCATCTTCAACGGAAGCAAAGGAAGGGGTGATTAGCACTTGAAAATTTGACCAAGCACAAAGTAGGAGAGCTTTAGTCAAAATGATAATTGTTGACGAGCTACCGTTTAGTTTTGTTGAAAAAGAGGATTTTAAAAACATCATGAGAGTTACAGTGCCACAATTTCATATTCCTTCTCGTAGAACCGTGATGAGAGATTGTTATGAACTATAGCTTGAAGAAAGACAACTTTTGAAGAAGGTTTTCAAAGAAGCACGTCCAAGAGTTTGTCTTACGATAGATACTTGGACCTCTATACAAAAAATCAACTACATGTGTTTGACAGCCCACTTTATAGATAGAAATTGGACTTTGCATAAAAGAATAATAAATTTTTGTCCTATTTCTAGTCATAAGTGCGGGGATATGGCAGCTTGCATTACTAATTGTTTGGTTGAATGGGGTTTGGATAATGTGTTTACTATTACAGTTGATAATGCTAGTTCTAATGATGTTACTGTGAAAGAAATGTCTAAACAATTGAGTAATTGGGGAACTAACATTATGGATGGTGACCATCTTCATGTGAGGTGTATGGCACATATCCTTAATCTTATTGTGCA